>JAESUZ010004079.1:0-45840 GCA_017311185.1 Proteles cristata cristata | reverse complement strand
CCTGAAACGAACCTGCAAATGTTTCAGCCAAAACAAACACACCGCATGCATTCATATACAGATAAAGCAAGTAGGACAAAATGATAAAAGATGGTGAATACAGATCCTTGTTTGACTATTTCAGTTTTTCTGTATGTTAGGCATTTCTCTGAATAGTTCAGTTACTTCTTTTCATCAAGAAATGTAACAGAAAAACATTGTTTTAATTTTACTTAGTACTACTAAAAACTAACCTTTTTCATGCAATCTACATAATTATTGTACCGCAGAGTTCCTGGGGGAAATTCTTCAGACTTCATGGGGAAATTAGAAACAATAAGCTTTTCAAAAACATGCTTAAGGTCCTCAAGACTGCCTTCAGTAAGACTGGTAAAGAATGGAAGAAGAATTATAGCTTGACCCTGTGGGAACAATACAAACATATGAAACTGTACCAGTTGGGGCTTACAAATCCTACAGAATAAATACAATTACTGCTTTTTAAAGGCTTTGCAAATAAAGCACTGTGTGGATTCAATGAATGACTTCAAAATACCTTCTAGGGGTGCTGGGTGGCTCAGTCGGTTAAGCGTCTGACTTCGGCTCAGGTCATGATCTCATGGTTCATGGGTTCGAGCCCTATGTCGGGCTCTATGCTAACTGCCAGCTCAGAGCCTGGAGCCTGTTTCGGATTCTGTGTCTCCCTCTCTCTCTGACCCTCCCCTGCTCACGCTGTCTCTCTCTCAGAAATAAATAAAACATTTTAAAAAAATTTAAAAAAAAAAAAAAGAAAAAAGAACACCTTCTAGGTTACACTGAAGACCAACCTGAAGACGATGCTGTACCTCAGTTTCTACTCCTGAGGCCAGTGGGCCAACTCAGGGCCAACGTTAACGTAATTAACGTGTAATTAAATAGGATACTATATATGATTCTGTGTGTGATTTCTTCTTCTACAAATACAGACTCTAGTAGAGATAACCTGGAAAAGTCTGGTGTGGAAAGTGCATCCTGCCCAACTTATGGGGTAATTTATAAGCATTCTTTCACAGGACTAATTCAGAACTTCTAAATGAGAGCAGAAGAAACTAGAAGAAAATAGATGCTACTTTCTATCTCCCTTGTGTGGCAAGTAAGTTCCCAGATTCTCATATTGACGAATGAGAAACTTGATTCAATGTAAAACAGAAAATTTCGAGGAAATATCTTCATGACCTAGTAAAAAGATGGCTTTCATTAGGCCACATTTTATTAGAGCATAAAACCTAATTATTATAGGACTTTAAAACTAAAATATTATGTTTTTGAGCCTAAAAATTACCAAGATATATTTATTAAAAGAAAAATACTGGAGTAATAGTTTAAATTCTGTCATTTGCTAATACAGCAATTCTCAAAAAAGCCAATTTGAAACATACATATGCAAAGGTAAATGTTAATTTTTCTAAGGATGATAAGCTCACTGTGATTATATTTATCTTTTAGAGATGTACAAAAGTATGCACAGATCAGATAACATGATGCCAGGGTTTTCTTCAAGGGTGGGAGTGACTGCATAGTTGAAGAGAGATGGCCATAGACAGATGGCTATTGAGGCTGAATGACAGGTACATAGGGGTTACTCTCTGCTTTTGAATATGTTTGAAGTTTTCCACAATAAAAATATAAAACATCACAAATATGCAAAAATATAAAATGGGAAAATAACGGAGAATGTTATCTAAAAAAAAAAATCTTTTTCATCACTTACCTTTAAATGTTAACCCAACTTTGAATCATCAAGTAGACTAACATATGCTGTAAAAACTTCAGGGAATGCACTGTGGTTTGTATTAAAAGATGGATCAATCTAAAGGAGGGTAAATAAAAACATGATCTATTTCAATATTATGCCTCTAATTTCCTTTAACACATTTGCCAAGTTTTTTAACTTTAGAAATAACGTATAAATTTGTTCTTGGACTTCAATAATATTTTAACAGTTCTTGTTCTCAGATATTTTGAATCCATCTGGTAAGTCAATGCATGCAAAAACACTAAAAGGATTAAGTATAAGATAAAGTATAATAAAGGGGAAAAGTATAAAATGTAATCAGCAACTGTCCAATATAAATACTTTTCATTTATCAAACCAATGAGCTCTTAAGAAACGTCCATCAAGATAAATTTTACAGATTCCAGAACAATTGTATTTTTAAGGTTTCTCAAGATACCTGCAAAATTTTTGCCAGTAAGGTAAGCACAGCCGTTTAACTTTCAGGAGCAGAATCTTTGGCCCACCATGAGTCCCACTTTCTCCAGTTATGCAGAATTGTATTTGCAAGTTTCAGTCCTTGGTGTTTCTGGCTGACTCGATCCCTGAAGCTCTGATCCAACATGCTATTCAAAATGGCACTCACCTGAAAGAAGCGGATGGTGCTTGAAGAAAAAGCCTCAATATCAAGAAAAACAGGCAGATAACAAAATTTACTTTCAGTTAAAAGCTATTCTTGGAAAATAAAGACGCTTTTTCTGTAACAGTTGTTTATTTCACAACTCCTCCAATTTGGGAAAAGCCACTTAACATGTAAATTTTCCCACAAAAGCATAACATGGTCTCCTTTATGAAATCATGTTCATCCCATTTATTGGTTTCTTAGCTGGGGGCATTCTCAATGAATGGAAGAACTAGCTGTCTTCTGTTACATACGCACAGAAACATATACACAGGCTTGCATGCACACATCCTGTCCTGCCACCTTTTCAATAGTGACATCCTAATCTGGGTTAGATTAATATTCAATATTCTTATCATTATGACAATGTAAACATTTTTGCACAACATTTTGATCTCCCTGAAGTTAATATTTGCCTGCTTTCTTTGCTGTTTTCAACATGCCTATCATTGTCATCAAATTCTCTCAAATTAATGAAATCTCCTTAAGACATCTACATACATCAGGAAGTCTATCAGCTCCATCTCAGTGGCAACACAGCTCTCACTCTGGAATGTCTGTGATCACTGCTCTCTGGGTGTCACCTTGGCTCCCTCCAGGAGACTGGTCCCCTTCTCTGTTTCTGAGCCAACTTCTCATCTTCCTCTTTCTTAACTAACTGATGAAAGTGCAAGAGAGATTTCGCCTATCTGAAACATCTGCATTCAACTCTCACATATGACTGATGGTTTGGCAGGAGTCAGAACTCCAGGTTGGAGTCTTCTTTGCTGAATTGGGAAAGAAATCGGCTTAGGCTTCCAGTGTCCTCTTTGCAGTGGAAAAGACAAATGGCATCTGATCTCTTGATCCGTTTAAATGGAATCAGTTTGTCTCCTCCAGAAACTTTTTAGAATCTTTTGTCGTGGTGAACCCCCTGGGTTCTGTATTTTCAAGAAATTGGCTCCATGTGGAGCAGTTTTCATACCCTGTGCTGGATATTCAGTGGCCCTTTCTCATGTGGAAACCCAAGGCCTTCAATTTGGGCATACTCTCCTGAGCTGTTATGCATGAAGGCCTTTCCTTGGGTCTTCCCTTGGGCCTTTCCTTGGGTTTTTCCCTCTGGGGTGGAGGTCCTGGTGCTAGACCTTATCAATGGATCCCAAGTTGCCTCATGTTTTCTCTACTATTTTATGTTTGGCCTTCTTACTTTATTCTGAGAGCTCCTAAATTTTATCTTCCAAACATATTTCATTTTTAATACACTGTCTTCTTTCATCTCTCTTAAGGTTCTTTTCTCTTTACATTTCTATCTCACTGAATAACAGTCTCTGTATCAAGTGGCTTTTTAGTTGCGTCTCCCTTTTAGAATCCATTTCCTCAAAGGCTGGTGCTCCTTGGCTATGGGCACATATTGAGGAACTGACCAGAGGTGCCAGCAATGGGCAGGGTTCACTGGCAGTAAAGATCTCTGTAGGCTGATCTGGCTGGGCAATGAGGATACTTAATCTTTATTTTCTTAGTCTTGTCAAAATATTCTGATATCCTGCCTGAGGTTATATACCTAACTGACCATATTCTGGGAGCCAAGCTGGGGGAAAAGAGCTAAGAGCCTCAAAGTTCAGACTTCAGGGAGGTATTCACTTAACTTCTTTGTTTCCAGAAGGTATTCCTACACCAAAGATACACAAAGCATCATAAGAGACCCTATGAAATATTGAACAACCTAAAAGAAATGGATACCCTAGAAACATACAACTTACCAAGACTGAATTATGGGAAGATAATTTAAACAAAACAATTAATAGAAAGGAGGCTGAATTAGTCATCAAAAACCTCCCAACAAACAAATGTCTAGGAGCTGAATGGCTTCACTGGTAAATTCTACCTAACATTTAAGGAAGAACTAACGGCAATCCTTCTCAAACTCTTCTAAAAAAGCTGGAAGATAAAAGAACACTTCCACACTTATCCTATGAGGCCAGCTCCCAGACATTAATAGATGCAGAAGAAACATTTGATAAAATTCAAGAACTATTCATAAGAAAATTCAACAAATTGGGTACAGAGAGAACATGCTTCAACATAATAAAGTCCATATATGACAAATGTACAACTGACATCAAACTCAATAGTGAAAAACTGGGGCGCCTGGGTGGCTTAGTCGGTTAAGCGTCCGACTTTTGCTTCGGTCATGATCTCGCGGTTCGTGGGTTCGAGCCCCGCGTCGGGCTCTGTGCTGACTGCCAGCTCAGAGCCTGGAGCCTGTTTCAGTCTGTGACTCCCTCCCTCTCTGACCCTCCCCTGCTCACGCTCTCTCTCTCTCTCTATCTCTCTCCTAGAAATAAAAAAAGAAAAAAAAAATTAAAAAAAAAATCTGTTGCGTTTCTATACAGTAATAACCAACTATCAGAAAGTGAAATTTAGAAAACAATCCCATTTACAATTGCATCAAAAAGAATAAAATACCTTGGGGTGTCTGGGTGGTTCGGTCAGTTAAGCGTCTGACTCTTGATTTTGGCTCAAGTCATTATCTCATGGTTTGTAAAATTGAGCCCTGTGTTGGGCCCTGCACTGACAATGCGGAGCCTGCATCGGATTCTCTCTCCGCCACCCATCCCTCCTACCTGTACACACACACACACGTGTGCTCTCTCTCTCAATAACGAATACGTAAGCATTTACTAAAACAATAAGACACCTAGGAATTAACTTAACCAAGGAGGTTAAAAACCTATAAAATGAAAACTAGAAGACATTGATGAAAAAACTGAAGATGCAAAGAAATGGAAGGATATTCTGTGCTCATGAAATAAAATAATTAATACTGATAAAATGTTGATCCTATCCAAAGCAATCTACAGATTCAAGACCGTCCCTATCAAAATTCCAATGGCATTTTTCACAAAAATAAAACAATCCTTAAATTTGTACGGAACCACAAAAGACCGGTTAAGCGTGTGACTTTCGCTTAGGTCATGATCTTGGGGTTTGTGGGTTCGAGCCTCGCATCGGGCTCTGTGCTGACTGCCAGCTCAGAGCCTGGAGCCTGTTTCAGTCTGTGACTCCCTCTGTCTCTGACCCTCCCCTGCTCACGCTGTCTCTCTCTCTCTCTCCTAGAAATAAATAAAAAAGTAAAAAAAATATATTAAAAAAAAAAAGTCCTAGAATAAAATTTAGGGCACAAGCTACTTTGATTTTCATCTTGGAAGTGACTTTTTTTTGGATCTGACATCAAAAGCAAAGGCAACAATAGAAAACATAAACAAGTGTAACTATATTCAAACTATAAAGCTTCTGCACAGCAAAAGAAATAATCAACAAAATGAAAAGGCAAGTTATAAAAATGGGAGAAAATATCCATAAATCATGTATCTGATAAGGGGTTAATATCCAAAATATATGAAGGACTCATACAACTCAACAGCAAAAAATTAAACAATCTGACTTAAAAATGGCAGAGGAACTGAATAGACATTTCTCCAAAGAAGACAGATAGTCAAAAGGTACATGAAAAGGTGTCAACACCAGGAAAATGCAAATTAAAACCATAACGAGTTATCATCTCATATGTGTAAGAACAGCGAGCATCAAAAAGACAAAAGTGGGGGCGCCTGGGTGGCTCAGTCAGGTAAGCGTTCAACTTCGGCTCAGGTCATGATCTCATAGTTCGTGGGTTCAAGCCCCGCGTCAGGCTCTGTGCTGACAGCTCGAAGCCTGCAGCCTGTTTCGGATTCTGTATCTCCCTCTCTTTCTGACCCTCCCCTGCTCATGCGCTCTCTCTCAGAAAGAAATACAACATTTTAAAAAAATTTTCAAAAGACAAAAGTGTTGGTGAGGATATGAAGAAAAGGGAACTCTTGTGTACTCACTGTCTGTTGGTGGGAATGCAAACTGGTGCGGCTGCAATAGAATACAGTTTGACAGTCCCTCCAAAATTAAAAACAGAAGTATGATATGATCCAGCAATTCTACTTCTGGGTATGTATCTGAAGAAAAAGAAATCACTATCTAGAAAATACACCTGCACCCCCATGTTCCCCGCAGCATTATGTACAATGGACGCAGACATGGACACAACCTAAGTGTCCATCAACAGATGAATGAATAAAGAAGACGTGGTATACACATATACAATGATATTACTCAGCCATTAAAAAAAAGAAAATTCTGCCAATTGTCACAACATGGACTGGACCCTGATGACATAACACTAAGTGAAATAGGTCCTACAGAGAAAGATAAAAATTGTATATCACTTATGTGTGGAATCTAAAAACAAAACTCACAGATACAGAGGACAGGCCGGTACTTGCCAGAAGCAGGGAATAGGGAGTTGGGCAAAATGAGTGAAAGTGATCAAAGGTAAAACTTACAGTTATAATATGTTCTGGAGATGTAACGTACAGCATTGGTGACTAAAGTTAACAATACTGTATCACAGGGGCACCTGGGTGGATCAGTCAGTTAAGTGTCTGACTTCGGTTCAGGTCACGATCTCACAGTTCGTGGCTTCGAGCCCCGCATAGGGCTCCGTGCTGACAGTTAGCTCAGAGCCTGGAGCCTGTTTCAGATTCTGTGTCTCCCTCCCCTGCTCATGCTGTCTCTCTCACTCTCTCTCAGAAGTAAATTAAAAACATTTTAAAAAACTGTATCTCAAAAAAAAACTGGAGGGGCGCCTGGGTGGCTTAGTCGGTTGGGTGTCCGACTTTCGCCTAGGTCATGATCTCGTGGTTCGTGGGTTCGAGCCCCGCGTCAGGCTCTGTGCTGACTGCCAGCTCAGGGCCTGGAGCCTGTTTCAGTCTGTGACTCCCTCTCTCTCTGACCCTCCCCTGCTCACGCTGTCTCTCTCTCTCTCCTAGAAATAAATAAAAAATATTTTTAAAAAAAAAACTGGAAAAAAGAACAAAAGGATATTCATTCATGTGAATGGTTACAAAATAAATAAAATCAGTCTTTTTCTAATACACCACATTCTTGTAAAGAAAATATAAAGGGAAAATATTTACCATCCACAACTAAATAGCATCCTGTATCTACAAATGTTCTTAAGACACGTACAGTAACCAAATAAAATTCTACATAACAAAAAAGATAGGAGATATGAATAAATGTTCGAATAAATAGAGAAATGTACCTTAGAAAAAGTAGCCTTACTTTTTAAAAAGAGGCCAACTTGATTTAAATTTACTCCATACACAGGGTATTATCACTCAAAAACCCTACATGTGGGGAAAGTAGTGATGAAACCAACAGGAAGATTCTAAGTTTCACATTCATATGCAAGTACAGCTGGGAGAGTTCTGAAAAACAGGAACACTAAGAAGGAATATAGCCTTAGTAGATGATTAAATCCACTGAATTAAAACATTATGGTTCTGGCTGGAAAACAATTGGTTAAGTAACAAATTAAAATGTCCAACCTCAGATCCAAATAGGTACAGGGATTTAGTATTGATGAAAGTTAGAATCTTGAATGAGCAAGGAGGATATACATTAGTGAATAAATGTTCATCTACTATGTAACCATTTGGGGAAAAAAAGTCATTTCTCCGGTGCTCTTTGCATTATTTACGTTTGTTTTAAAAAAAAAGTAAAGAACCTATAAAAGTAACAGAAGAAATTATGGACCAATTTTAAAGACAATACTGGGGGGGAAAAAGGCCTTCCTAAGTATGACATGAAGACAGGAACACCAGAAAAAAGATTAATAAATTTAACTATAATAAATTAAATACTTCTGTATAGAATAAACACTCCAAGTGAGATTGAAAGATTAATGGCCAGTAGGAAAAAGTACTTTTGTGAAAAGGTCTACTATCCTAATACACAAAAATCTCTTGGAGGGATTATGGGAGGGGAGATGGGCTAAATGGGTAAGAGGCATGAAGGAATCTACTCCTGAAACTATTGTTGCATGATATGCTAACTAAACTTTGATATAAATTAAAAAAATAAATTATTTAAAAATATATATACAAAAATCCCTTAAAACCAATAAGAAAGTTCACCCCAACAGAAACATGAGCAAAATACAAAAGTACAGCACACACCAGAAACATTCTGGTTGTTCAAAAATACTAGCGGAAGGGGTGCCTAGGTGGCTCGGTCACTTAAGCATCCAGCTTTGGCAGAAATCATACTGTGGTTCATAAATTCAAGCCCCACACCGGGCTCTCCACTGCCAGCAAGAAGCCTGCTTCAGATCTTCTGTCTCCCTCTCCTATGCCTCCCCGCCCCCACTTGTCCTTTCTCTTTCAAAAATAAATAAACATTAAAAAACACTATTAGTGGGAGACAAACTTCAGAAGAGTTGGAGAACTCACATTAAACTTTAGAGATTAAAATACAAAACAGAGCTTTCGCTTGTGGAATAATAAAATGTTTTTCGTATGGTGCAAAGTATTTCAAACTTTACCTGATTACTCAAATACTGGTGTTATATATAGAACATGACTCTACTCTTAACTACAAGTCTTTCCCTAATAAACAACAACAAAAAAAGATATCCTACCTAGGGTACCCCACCACAGAGACTTGGCGGCCCCGGGTGTCCTCTGGTGGGGAAGGACCAACCTCGAGGACAGGCAAGGCCAGGTGCCCTGGCAGGGGACAGCTACATCACAGTCCTCCTCTCTTTGGACTCTCCGTCAAGTCCTGCTCTTGGTACTCTGGAGGTCTGGGAGTCCAGCTTCTGCAGCTCAAGTCAGCTGCCTGTCTCTCCACTGCTATGCCACACTACAGCTTTTTGGATTTCTAAGTCTGTTACGACTTGCCCTTTTGCTAGGAATAGCTTCCAAAATGTTGTCTCCCTTCTCTTTCCTCCTTTAATCTGTGTCCTTTAAGACTATGTTTAAAAAAAAAACCCACAAACCCATCTCTGTCACTTTAGAGGGAGCTGAGGAGGAAGTGGAAGTAAAGGTGTATGGCTTCTATACATCACCTTCACCAGAAGTCTCAACACTTCAGAGATCACAATGTTCTACTTCCTGGGTGTCATGGGTCTATTAAAAGTTCATTTCTAACTTTAAAAACATAAATACCATCCAAAATCTATAAGGAACTCACCAAACTCCACACCCAAAAAACAAACAATCCAGTGAAAAAATGGGCAGAAGACATGAACAGACACGTCTCCAAAGAGGACATCCAGATGGCCAACAGACACATGAAACGATGCAGAGCATCCCTCCTCATCAGAGAAATACAAATCAAAACCACACTGAGATACCACCTCATGCCAGTCAGAGCAGCTAAAATGAGCAAATCAGAGGACTCTAGATGCTGGCGAGGATGTGGAGAAATGGGCACCCTCCTACACTGTTTGTGGGAATGTAAACTTGTGCAGCCCCTCTGGAAAACAGTGTGGAGGTTCCTCTAAAAATTAACAATAGAACTCCCCTATGACCCAGCAATAGCATTGCTAGGAATTTACCCAAGGGATAGAGGGGTGCTGATGCACAGGAGTACATGGACCCCAATGTTCATAGCAGCACTCTCCACAGTAGCCAAAACATGGAAAGATCCTAAGTGTCCATCAATGGACGAATGGATCAAGAAGATGTGGTTTGAGCCTCCCCTGCTCACGCTGTCTCTCTCTCTCTCCTAGAAATAATAAAAAAAAAAGATGTGGTTTATGTATACCATGGAATACTACATGGCAATGAGAAACAATGAAATCTGGCCATGTGTAGCAACATGGATGGACCTTGAGGGTGTTATGCTGAGCAAAATAAGTCAGGCAGAGAAGGACAAATACCATATGTTTGCACGTATGGGAGGATTAGGAGGAACTGAGCAGAGGATCGTGGGGGAGAAGAAGGGGGCAAATAGTGAGGGAGAGGGAGGGAGGCAAACCAAGAGAGACTCTGGAATGCTGAGAACAAACTGAGGACTGATGGGTGTCGGGGGGAGGAGGTGATGGACATGGAGGTGGGCCCTTGTGGGGATGAACACGGGGTGTTGTATGGAAACCAACTTGGCAATAAACTATTAAAAATAAAAAACAACCCATAAATACCTAGCACAATCTGCCATAAAATACTCCCCTACAACAGACAAGCACTGTTTGGAATAAAACCTTAACTCAATAGGAAATTATGCACTCTCCATTAACACGGCCATTCCCAACAGTTGCTATCTCCTGACTATCTATAGACTGGGTTAAATTTGAAAATTTTACAAGTTTACAAACCAAAGTCAATATATACTAAATATGAAACTCCAAGGTTCAGTGTGAGGGGGCCTAGCGCTACAGGAGGATCGCACGGAAAATGATGGCTCTCTGTGTCAAGCTGTGTGTAACCACAGAATGTACAGGACCCACTGGCGGCTGATGCCAAAACAAAGGCAGGTTAGGCCTCACGACACCCTTATGAGCTCCAATGCCATTTCTTCACAAAAGTCAATACCCTACACTGTACCTTGTAATAGTAGACCAGAAATTCTGGGGGAATGAGAGATTAGAAAAAATAATCCATGTTTCAACGTCCATTTAACATTATTAACTGTTCATAAAAGCTGTGTTTTCTTTCCTTTGATTTTGTTTTCAAATACTGGCAAAAGCTTTAAACCTTCCAGGAAGAGATCCCATTTTGTTTTCATGACATTTTTCAAGAACATGGCAATCTTTTTATAAGCATTATAGAAGAAAATATTTCACTTAAATAAAAACTTCACAAAGAACTCCTAAATGCAGGTAGTGTGCTACAGGAGGAGCAAGTCATTAGCTAACACCACATGGGTCTCTGGACCAATGAGTGGAGTTTGATAGTAATTCTTGGTACAAGAAAAAAATAAAATGAGTAAAAATAAAAAATAGTTACCATTTTGGGATTATCTACAGATGATTTCATGAGTTCCAATACTGCAAGATCTAGATTTTTCAACAATTCAGTGTTGATTGTCTCTGAGAACACGCTGTAAAAATACTCTCCGTGACAGAAGCTGAGTGCGTCTCTCTGGGCTGCTCCTGAAGGTGGTGCACACAACACCGCCGTGTCCACGAGAAGATTCACAAGGTGCTCACACTGTGGAGAAGCAAGGGAAGGTACAATGATAAGAGTATGTGGGCAGAAGATATGAACAGACACTTCTCCAAAGAGGACATCCAGATGGCCAACAGACACATGAAACGATGCTCAGCATCGCTTCTCATCAGGGAAATAGAAATCAAAACCACACTGAGATACCATCTCACGCCAGTCAGAGTAGCTAAAATGAGCCAATCAGAGAACTCTAGATGCTGGCGAGGATGTGGAGAAACGGGCATCCTCCTACACTGTTGGTGGGAATGTAAACTGGTACAGCCCCTCTGCAAAACAGTGTGGAGGTTCCTCAGGAAACTAACAATAGAACTCCCTAGGACCCAGCAATAGCACTGCTAGGAATTTACCCAAGGGATACAGAAATGCCGAGGCATAGGAGCACATGTACCCCAATGTTCATAGCAGCACTCTCCACAATAGCTAAAACATGGAAAGAGCCTAAGTGTCCATCAACAGATGAATGGATCAAGAAGATGTGGTTTATCCATACCATGGAATACTACATGGCAATGAGAAACAATGAAATCTGGCCATGTGTAGCAACATGGATGGACCTTGAGGGTGTTATGCTGAGTGAAATAAGTCAGGCAGAGAAGGACAAATATCATATGTGTGCACGTATAGGAGGATTAGGAGGAACTTAACAGAGGACCAAAGGGGAGAAGAAGGGCAGAAATGGTGGGGGAAAGGGAGAGAGGCAAACCATGAGAGACTCTTGAATGCTGACAAAAACTGAGGACTGGTGGATGTGGGGGGGAGGAGGTGTGGGCATGGAGGAGGGCACTTGTGGGGATGAGCACTGGGTGTTATGTGGAAACTAATTTGACAAAAAACTATTTGTAAAAAAAAAAAAAAAAAAAAAAGAGTATGTATCTTACCTGTGATAGAAAGACTCCTGGAAAGTTGCTAACCGTGAGAGTGGAAAATCACACAGTAAGTTCTAAAGAGAACCTCGTATTTGAAGGCCTGCGTTCAAGTTTGAATTGTACACATTTCAATGAACCTGTGCTTTCCAGGGTTCATTGTGGGAAAGAAATCTTCCCTGACTTCTGTTTCCCCCAAATTTCCAGAAAATCTTGTTGTTGCTTTGAGGAGAGAGGACGATAAGAGTATTTTCAGACAATCTAAATATGTAATTTGTTTACATTACATGAACAAAGGGGCAAAGAAGGGCTTTCTGCTACAGGAGGTAGGGAGGACAGATGGGAAGGAATGAACACACAGGACGGTTAGCAGGTCTCAGCTACAGCAGACACTATTTGAGGCCAGCCCTATATGGTTAAAGAGCCACTGAGGTATCTTTCTGTAGAGCCTCTGGAATTATCCTCCAGGGTGCTCCCAAACCAGCCACCTGAAGATTAATGAGGACAGGAGAAGAGGAAGCCACTGTGTTAACACAGACGGTTTTAGATCCACAAATGTTCTCTCCTTCTAACGTCTTTTCAGAAACAAAGTGGGATAGACAAAACCGCAGTTTAAGAAGAATCTTATCCTATTTCTTTTATTTAAAAAAAACTTTTAGAAAGGAAGTCAGATCATACAAATCTATTAAAGTACTTGTGTAGCTAAGAACTTACTAAATTCCAACTAAATTCCTGCTTTTAGAAACACATTGCAAATGACTATCATGAGGATAGCATAGCATGCAGCTGCTGCTCCTACCAGGACTCCAAAAGCAAAGGCCAACTCCAGAAGTCCGCTGGCTAATCGCTTACATCTGGGGTCTAGTGAAGGAAGGCACTGTCGGTCATCTCCAGGTGCAATGCTTTTATAAACCAGGGAAAGAAGTTTTGTGCCAACAGGATACTGATCTGCAGACTAAAATAAAGTCAATACTGAAATATCCAGCAATAAGATATTTTATAGAAACAATTTCAAACCTTTCATTAATTAAAACAAATCCATAGTCATTAACACTGAAAACTACCTTCCAATTGTCAGGAAATTTTTCGCTCAACTTTGCTTTCCATGTTATATTTTTTCTTTACATTACCTAGCCACAAGGCACAATAGCAGTCCCTACAGTTCGTCAGCAAAGCTGCGGTAAATATAAATGTCCTTTATTTTCATTTTATACTTATAAATTTGTATATTTATATTCTGAGTCAACACATCTGGAACAAGTGATTCTGTAATCCCCATTTCAGCATACCCATACAAACAGGATGTTTAAATGCTTTTTTTAATGTTTTATTTATTTCTAGGAGAGAGAGAGAGAGAGAGACAGCGTGAGCAGGGGAGGGTCAGAGAGAGAGGGAGACACAGAATCTGAAACAGGCTCCAGGCTCTGAGCTTGCAGTCAGCACAGAGCCCGATGCGGGGCTCAAACCCACGAACCACGAGATCATGACCTAAGTGAAAGTCGGACGCTTAACCGACTAAGCCACCCAGGCACCCCAGGATGTTTAAAGCGTATATATATAGGTATATATATAAGTAAATGGACTACTTCCATTAATAAAGCTAAGAGAAATGTAAAAACAAACTGGCTCTGGTTACCTGAGATGGTAAGACCACATGCAGGAAACCAGCTCTATGAAGCTGTTTACAAGCCGACAGGACACAAGCCAGCTTGGCCCTATCCACAGAAGCGTCAGGTCCATATCGGTCAATGGCACAAAGCTCCTCGATGCTGTGACAGAAACAAAAAGAAACTAGGTGAGTGCTGATCTCACCAAATTAGCAGGATACATTGAAAAGTTGAGTGTGTTCTGTTACGCGTGTTAACTGACCACCTGACGCTCAAATTCACTACATGACCTGGGAAAGGGGACACAGGCTCACAATGAACAAGGGGCCAAAGCACTAATCCAGCCTCGGAAATCAACATGGGGCTAAGCCACATCTGAGACTTGTATACCATAGGTGCAGGGAAGGCATTTGTTAAACAGATGATTTTCAAACAACTAATGAGATCCTCTGCATCAAACGCCCCGCAGATGAGATCCTTTACTTCAGGAAATGGGACTACGGCAGCCACAACTATGAATCCCACCACAACACTGGTCCTCAGCATGATCTGATGCCCACCTCTGTGCTGTTATTTCTTCCCTGAGGTGCATCTCCAGGATGTCTTTGAATGGGGACTTCTTTAGTGCTTTCATCAGGTTCACACAAACATCAGGAAGATGATTCATAACTAGGACATCACCAATGTTGAAACCTATGCTTGAGGGCTCACAGAGGGTTTTTACCAAGAGTTTCATAAGGTTTGTGTTATTACATAAATTCTTCTCAAGTTGCTGCAAAAGATGATTTGAATAAAGACACATCCATTAGTCAGCACTTAGATTTTCACAATGTAAGGTCCGTGAAACTGGGAACTTTTGCCTGGCTAGGGCAGGGGTTGGCACACTTTCTCTGTAAAGGGTCAGACAACAGATGTTTTAGGATTTGTGGGCCCTATGGTCTCTACTGCAACTACTTAATTACCTGCCATTATAATGTGAAATCAGCCATGGATTGTCCATATGGACAAATGGACTTGGAGGTTCCAATGAAACCTTCCTTACAAAAGCAGGCAGTAGGTGGGATCTGACCTGTGGACCACAGTTCTATGGCTCCTGGTTTAGGGCAATGCTGTACCTACAGACAGCCCGGCATACAGCAGGCAGTAAAGAGCCTGGTAGGGGAGCCTGGGTGGCTTAGTCGGTTAAGCGTCCGACTTTCGCTTAGGTCATGATCTCGCGGTTCGTGGGTTCGGGACCCGCGTCGGGCTCTGTGCTGACTGCCAGCTCAGAGCCTGGAGCCTGTTTCAGTCTGTGACTCCCTCTCTCTCTGACCCTCCCCTGCTCACGCTCTCTCTCTCTCTCCTAGAAATAAATAAAACATTAAAAAAAAAAAAAAAAGAGCCTGGTATACAGCGGGCACTCAGTATGTACTAACTGGAGGGACTGACTGAACTTTGTTTATGTAATAAGCTTCACAGATACATTTACAAATATTTGCTAATGTACATTTCCTAAGGCAAATGTTTAATCGATCATAGCATAAAATGCAATATCCAAAAAAACATTTAGAAAAACTTCGTATTTTATTCACACAGTAAGAGTCTCAAGTACACACAAAACTTTACTACTTTCAAGAACACAGAACTCCTACAGCAACGGAAAGTTCTATGGAAGCCAAAACTACTTTCAATGGGCACTGGAAAGTACTCTCTGAGTGCCAAGTACTGACCTCAGACTAACAGAGCAGCAGGAGTGACCCTACCTTCCAGCCTTCTGGGGAGATGCTGAGCAGCGTGGTGGTGAATTCCATAATCCGGACCACAACTGTACATTTGCTGTAACTGTATCTTTCTCCCTCTTGTGGGCTGGGTCTGTGACCTACTGCCCCAGCGCCAAAGCACTTTTGTGCTGCTGTAATATCATGCATAGCAATGCTTTCTAAAAAGAAATTCACTGCTTTCCAAAGTGAAGACTGTGTTTCAGTACCTAGAAAAAAATTACACTCAAATATTACCATATGCTTCCTTTTAATTTCACTAAGATTAAAGTAAAATTCCTTCAAGTATAGGCATGGTATACTTTTATTCAAAATTCAAACTTAAAAAGCTTTAAAAAAATCATGGCAATTTCTATCCAGAATTTGATCCAGAATCAAAATTTTATCCTAATGAAATAATGGCAGAATTGTAAAGATGTGCTTGCAAGGATGTTCATTACAGCAGCTTTTAATAATGAAACAACAGAAACAACCTAAATATCCCTCAAAGGAGCAACGAAGAGACAAATTATGGCAGTGGTCTTTTTATGGAAACAACTGCATCAACTACCAAATGGACTTTGTCATAAAAGTCGCCAATCTGAAAGCATGAAGGTGCCGGCTCTCCTCTCCCATCTCCACTCCTTTCATGATCAGCCCTGTCTGCTTACAGGAAGAAAGACAAAACACCTTTCTCCTCTCTGCAGCCTCGCTGTACTTTTTAGACCAGCATGCAAGGACCTCCCAAAAAAAGGGACAATTTTGAAAAGTGGGGTACGTGTTGAAAGAGAGTGTAAAGGACTGAAGAAGAGATCTTTTATAAGTCTGAGGATTTCCAATTCTTTGTTTTCATAAAATTTTAGTTCATCAAATTGCCAACTTGACAGATCATTAAAAATAATTCTGATGACAGGTCACTGTATATTCAAAAGAACTGAGAGAAAACACATTAACAATCTAATACCCTTAAATCCAGTAGACAATGGGCTGTATGACACATTCCAATCACAGGGATGTTAAATGTGGAAAAAAAAGTGGACATTTTGGCATTATTCAAATATGGCACTTATTTAGGTGAACAAGTTTTTTTTTTAGTAAAACCTATACAAAACAAAAACAATTCTAACCATATAATTTTACTTTTTATATGTGGTAATTATCAAAACACGTATAGTTATAGTGGTCATACACAGAATGTGCCCTAATAACAAAGGTCATGATAACCCAACACAAAAGAAACTTATAACAGCTAGACTGTTTTGTTGCAAAGGTGTAGAGTTATAAGAAATACATAAGCATAATAATATAATACTTAGGATCAAAAATGTGAAGGGTATGGAATGGTAATAATAATTGAGGCACCTTGCAAAATTTCCAGTAAAGAAACTATTTTAAAGCTGTTAAATAAAAATAAAGATGTCAAATAAAAAATCTCTATGGTATTTAGGCTCCACTGAACATGTTTTTTTAAGTATTGTTAACAGTTTTATGTTAAATGCCCATACTTATGACACACGACAGAAATTAACTTTTTCAATTACTTAAAGCAAAGAGGATTTTTTTGGTTAAGTCTGAAAGAAGGTACATTGTTTTTAATGTCTTCCACTCCTAACAAGGTATATAAATAAAACAGTTTGAAGACTGCTTAATTGTGTGACAGTTGCATAATGAGGTATTACATGGTCATTTAAATTAGCTCAATTATATATACCGACATAAAAAGACATCCAGTATTTTAAGTTTCTGTTTAAAAGTTTCATTTTAAAAATCAAATTCTATCAAAGCATGCATAGGATCCCATTATGTTAAGAAATGTTTTAAATATATATATATTATATGCATAGAAAAAGTTTAAAAAAGTAAACACTAATCTGTCTTAATGTTTGTCACTAGAGAATGCAAATCAGGGAAAAGGTTTTACCTGTTTCCTACACTTTTTTTGTTTTTAAAATTTTCAGAATGATATAGGAGTTCTCTTAAAACAACAAATTTAAGGTACTACTTGCAACTGAACAGCTACTATTGCTATTTTTAAAGTTTCAGAACTTTTCTGACCCATCCCTCCGAGAATCCCATACTAAAATCTTGCAGAATCCCATACTACAGAGTCAGAGCTTCTCAAAATCGCATAAAATCTGCTTTCCCAACCCCAGTGTGTGTGTGCGCACACATGACACACTCCCCACCATGGATGGTTCCCACTTTCTCCAACTAAAAGAAAGACAATAAGACAACCTGGTTCTTTTCCCCAAATTCACAAAACACAGACTTTATTCACCTCCAACAGAATTAAAAGAGAGACTGGTAGCTTCTTTAGCCAACCAGCACCACCAGATTGGATGCTCTGTCTACACTGAAAATCATTTAAATCACATAACACGATCTGCATGGCAAGCTGCGTGTTTAGCCCATGAGAGAGGATTTAGGTGGAATCCCCACTTCCAAGAGAGCCTCCAAAGCCCATGCACAGTATCAGCTGCCGTTGGCCCCGGATGCTCTGGACCAGAGATGCACCTCCAGGACCCAGGTCCTGTTCAGATCACCTGAAAGATGGAGCCTGCCATCGCCTTCCCAGCACGGGCCCAGGAGCACACGAAATACTCCGCCCTGCATTCTGTTCTCTGCAGACAACACTGTTGTCATCATACTACAGGAAAAATGCTAAGGAACAGGACAATTTAAGAAAAATGAGGACATGCTACTCAGAAACATAAGATCACAGAGCCTCATGTTAGGAAGAACTCTTCTATTTTACACACACTTTTTTTTTAAAGGTGTTTTTTTTCGGTAGTCTCTACACCCAAAAGGGGCGCGAATCCTGAGACGAAGAGCCACATGCCCTATAGACTGAGCCAACCAGGTGCCCAGGAGGAAGTCTTGTAATGTGCTAAAGCAAAGAAAAAGTCAAAGGGTTACTTGATGAGAGGGTCTTCAAGGACCCGTTCAGGGCTCAGAACAGATAGATGCTAGGCAGGTTCCCACAACCTCAGTCGTGTACACTAGACTCTTGGCCTCACATAAGCTCAAGGAATAATGCAGGGACTAAACAAACACCACCCAATACCACCACTGTTAACGATGATTCTGAGAGTGGCATCTGTCTAGTCAAAGACCCCAGTGCTGTTCTGCCCAAAGTGGCTCCAGGCAGAACTGGGCCACAGTAACTTGGAGCACAGGTTATACATACCCAGGATCTCAGGGGCCTCGAGGGTTTTCTCTTCAGTGAAGGTGTTGTAGCACTCTAGGGCCGCCAGGAGCATGTCCATCCACTGCAGGGCAGCTCGCAGGCTGAACGGCCCTTGCAGATGGAGGAGCGTGGGCTGAGCAACGATGCCTGACGGCCGATCACAACCCCCTCCTCCCCCCTCAAATGTGTTTATGAGGAAGGAAGTATCTTTGTTCTTGAGGATATCTTTCAGCCACAAAGAAGGTGACTTGTTACCTTAAAAAAGAAACAAGATTAAAACACACTTTAAATAGCTTTCACATAATTAAAATTAATCACTGTAATAAATAATAATAATAAAGCCAGAATTAAGTCTGATATGTTAACAAAAAGAATCAGAGAACAAGACTGGCAATTTCACAGTATTTCAAATATAGCTTCCCTAAAGAGTCCCATATAAAGTACCTACCAAAGCAGTAAAATTTCAGAATGATAGGAGATCATTTTTTTGTAACCACAGTAATCGTAACTTCTTTCACTGTAATTACTGCCAAGAAGGTCTTTCCATCAAAGCCCTTCTCTTCAGTTACTTTAAACATTATATCAATGGCTGGATACCATTTGCATAGTTGTGAATGTCCTATCCTTTCCCTTGCCTTTTTTCTTGAAAATTATTACCCTAATTTTTGAGGAGTAATTTAAAGAATAAACACAAAAAAGAGCACTGCGACTCTCTAGTCCCTGTCCTACATCCTGGCTGTGCAGACCTTGCCTCTCTTGTGTCTTGGTTTTCTTGTCGTAACGGTACTTACCTTTGAGGTTCCTACAAAGATCAATGAACTGAAGTAGTAAATATTTGAAAAAGTGTTTATATCACACAGTAAGTGCAATTTTTATTAAATAAAAGAGTCAAATATCTGTTTTAAAAGACATTTTTTCTTTTAGGTATTAATCGTTTTCTAAACTGAAAATGAAAAAAACATTAAATTTAATGAAAAAACATTAAATTTTATTTTGCATGCTCTGAAATCGGTGACTGCAAAGGTCAAATCATCCTGATGCTACTGAAGTTAAAGGAAGAATGGAAAAGAATAATGTATTTCTGATGTAGTAAGAAATAGTTTTCCTATTGTGTTAAAAAAAAAACCTATCACACCTATGTAAGCAAAGTTTCAATATCCTGTTTTCAGGGTTTGCTTTAGAAAGAAATATTATTAAATCTTCTACTATCTTCACTAGAAATTGACAAAGAAAGGGGCACCTGGGTGGCTTAGTCGGTTAAGTGTCCGACTTTCGCTTGGGTCATGATCTCGCGGTTCGTGGGTTCGAGCTCCGCGTCGGGCTCTGTGCTGACTGCCAGCTCAGAGCCTGGAACCTGTTTCAGTCTTGACTCCCTCTCTCTCTGACCCTCCCCTGCTCACGCTCTCTCTCTCTCTCGTAGAAATAAATTAAAAAATTAAAAAAAAAAAAAGAAATTGACAAAGAAAATAAAATACTGAGTAAAAATATTTAAGTTCTCTCTCACACGCTAAGAGTTGTAGAAGAGAAAGGACAGAAAGGACAGAAAAGGCAGTATAGAGAAAGGAGAGGACAAGGGGACACAGAGAAGACATGGGCCTGGGAAAGCACATTCCAATTGCTAGGAATCTTCCCAGATCCCTGCCTCCTTCTCACTCTCCTTCCCAAAACTACAGCTTCTGTGACTCTGGCTTTCCATCCACAGGAATATCAGAAGTCAGAAGCCCCTGACACATGTCACAGGGACATGCCTGTGCTTGTCACTTCATCCCACGGATGTGGGTGTTGCCTAACACCCCTGGTGACAGTGTAGTCTTCTAGGGCACTAAAGGGTGGCTGAGCTGACTCTTGATTTTGGTTCAAGTCATGCATGATCTGATGGCCATGGGATCAAGCCCCGCGTTGGGCTCCGTACTCAATCAAGCCTGCTTGATTCTCTCTCTCCCACTGTCCCTCCCCTGCTGGTTCGTTCTCTCATTCAATCAATCAATAAAGAGACACTTAACACTGTCCCTTAAAAATTACTGGAAGCAGCATTATTAACAGCCAAGAGATGGAAGCAGCCCAAGTATCCACTGACTGAAGAATGGATAAGGAAGACATGATATAAACATTATTCAACCACAAAACAGAATGAAATCCTGCCATTTACAATGACATGGATGGAACTAGACAGGATTATGCCAAGTGAAGTCAGTCAGAAAAGACAACTACGATACGGTTTCACTCCTGTGTGGAATTTAAGAACAAAACAAACAAACACGGGTGGCGGAGAAGAGAAGCAAACCAAGAAACAGACTCTTAATATAGAGAACAAACTGATGGTTATGAGACAGGAGTGGGGTGAGAGGAGCAGATAAACAGGTGGTGGGCAAGGAGTACACTTATGATGAGCACCAGGGAATATACGAAGTGATGAACCACTATACTATACTCCAGAAACTAATACAACACTGTATGTTAACTGACTGGAATTAAACCAAAATTTCACAAAAACCCAAAACATCATTAGGAGTTCAATATAGCAGAGAGAGAGGCAGATGCACAATTGGAAGGCGCAGAGGAGGTAAGCCAAGGAACGCTCACGCCTTTTATGCAAAGTATATGTTGGTGGTAAGCAAGGTTCACCTACTACTTGGCATCCTTTCTTTAACAGAAACAATTCTGAGAGGCAGAGCTCCACTTACTTCATTAAAAATACATGAGGCCCCTACTGAAGGCAATTAAGAACAAGAGAAATGTACAGGACCAGTGAGTCTGATATCACTGGAAACTGTGTGGGCTACAGGAAAACCAGAGACCCAACCCGGAGGGAGGGAGGGCCGGCCAACTAGCAGTTGTGACATAATATCTGGGCCAAGTTTCCTTTAGAAAGAAGGAAAACACACCCACCCTTGCACCTCATCCAATCTTCATGTACGTTACAGGACTGTTGTGAGAATGACAATGTAAGAAAACTAACTTTGTAGGGCCGCCTGGGTGGCTCAGTTCAGTAAGCAGCCAACTCTTGGTTTCTGCTCAGGTCAAGATCTTGTAGTTTGAGAGTTCAAGCCCCACAGTGGGATCTGTGCTGACACCACAGAGCCTGCTTGGGATTCTCTCTCTCTTCCTCTCTCTGCCCCTCCCCTGCTCATGCCCTCTCTCAAAATCAATAAATAAACTTAAAAAAAAAACAAAGAAACTAACTTTGTTCATTAAAAGCAATAAATATAAAATACTAATTATGTTATTAAAACAATTCTCTACGTTAAAAAAATCCAGTTGCACATTACCACTATATACATAAAATTATAACAGACAAATATATACCACATATTTGTATGCCAAATAAAATATGTAGTACAAATACAATCATAATATATGCTACAGATTTATATAGCATCACAATATATTCCACAGTGTAACAAAATGTAGAATCTTCAAAGTTTCAGAACTACACCAAGTAATTTTTGTCTCTTTCTCTATAAGGTAAAAGCCCCAAAGTAGTACTCTACCCCATTTTCTAAAAAGAACCGCTCTCTCATGATTGGTAGTGCACTGTCACTTTTCTTATCCAGAATCACACACCACAGCACATCTTTGTTCTGGACGCGTAACACAGTGCACTCCACGGGGGGGCCAGGGCCTGGGTCTGTCCTGGTTCTGGACGCATGCACGGTGCACTCCATGGGGTGGGGGGTCAGGGCCTGGGTCTGTCCTGGTTCTGGACGCGTGCACAGTGCACTCCACAGGGGGGTCAGGGCCTGGGTTTGTCTTGGTTCTGGACGTGTGCACAGTGCACTCCACGAGGGGGGTAAGGGCCTGGGTCTGTCCTGAGGCATAGCTTCTCTAACCTATGCTCCCAAACCTGGGCTTGGACTTACTGGAGAACATAGAACAAATACGTTTATTCGTAAGAAATTTAGTAATTATTTCAAGTCTATAAGTACACTTTAATGGCTTACTGTAATAGTTATTTAAAAAGCACAGGCTCACTGTGTTCCTTTAGTCTCACAGTAATCTGAGATCATTTAGATTCAGGAGTCTAGCAATTTCTTTTTTTTCTACAAATAGTTTATTGTCAAATTAGTTTCCACATAACACCCAGTGCTCATCCCCACAAGTGTCCTCCTCCATGCCCACCCCTCCTCCCCCACACATCCACCAGTCCTCAGTTTTTGTCAGCATTCAAGAGTCTCTCATGGTTTGCCTCTCTCCCTTTCCCCACCATTTCCCCCCTTCTTCTCCCCATTGGTCCCCTGTTAAGTTCCTCCTAATCCTCCTATACGTGCAAACATATGATATTTGTCCTTCTCTGCCTGACTTATTTAGCTCAGCATAACACCCTCAAGGTCCATCCATGTTGCTACACATGGCCAGATTTCATTGTTTCTCTTTGCCATGTAGTATTCCATGGTATAGATAAACCACATCTTCTTGATCCATTCATCTGTTGATGGACACTTAGGCTCTTTCCAGGTTTTAGCTATTGTAGAGAGTGCTGAGGAGTCTAGCAATTTCTTATTAATCACATGGTAAAACTTTTAAAAACTGCAGTATTTCATTAACTATTAATAAAATTTCTAAATCTTAACTGAGTATCATGTTAACAACTGCAATGGTCACCCAACTCTTCTTCATTTCCTTTAAATAACACAGAAAAGCAAAAATGCAGTAGAATAAAAAAGATACTGGGATATTCTAAATTTACTTCCTCATTATCATTTGACAGATAACAAATTAGCAGTTTTTTCTTTCTTTCTGTAAATCTTTGTGAAATGTAGAGCCATAATTTATCCTTTGTCACGCAAATGACCCATAATGGTTATTGAACATACTTATCTTTTTATTAGGAACATTTTATTTGCTATATTCATCTGAATAATGGAAAGGTTACATTTTCAATAAGTACACATCTCTAAACTACTGGTAAAAGCAAGACCCATGATTTATAAGACATAAAGATCACAATACCTGGCAATAGAGGAACGAGTTTATAAAACAGATCTATGGATTTGTGTCGACATTCCGTCTGGGGCCTCCCACAGTGGGCTAACAGCCAATGGACAACATCTAGTAAGCACAATGATGCCCCGGGTGGAAATCCTCTATATGGAGATAACATACTCTATTTAATACGCGTCCCAACATTTAGCATTTAGCTAACCCAAGAATCTAGAAATCATAAACTCAACTCTGCCATACTAATCCATGTAGAAACCTCATCAAAAGGCATTCAATTTATTTTTAATGTATTATCATTAGTATACAATCAAATGTCACAGTTAAAAAGGTCTAAATGCTGTTTACCTTCTTTTTGAGGAAAAAAGTTTAAAAACGTTTCTTAAAATTTTAAAGGTTCATGTTTCCTTTTCAATGTATTTTAAAACAAAAGGGGTTCTGAGATATAAAGTTGTGCTTCTCAAACTGTGGCCCCTGAACCGGCTGCATCAATATTATCTGTAAACTTGGAAGAAATGCAAGGTATTGGCCCCACTCCAGACATACTGAAAGATTCTAGGGCCAGGGCCCAGCAACTTGTGTTTTAACAAGACCTTCAAGTAAGTCTGATCACTGCTTCAGATTGAGACCAATGATCTAGAGAGGTCAAAAATTAACAACATGATCTGAAAGAATCAATTTTAAAACAACTGAGGGAAGGGGCACCTGGGTGGCTCATTTGGTTTGGCCTCCAACTTTGGCTCAGGTTATGATCTCACAGCTTTTCGGTTCTAGCCCTGCATCGGGCCCTGTGCTAAGAGCTCAGAGCCTGGGGCCTGCTTTGGATTCTGGGTCTCCCTCTCTCTCTTCCTCTCCCTCACTTGCACTCTGTCTCTGTCTCTCTCTCTCTCAAAAATAAACGTTTTTTAAAAAAAATAATAAAATAAAACAACAGAGGAAATACTAATATCCAATTGACATGTGCCAATACTCCTGCAGAGTGGTAGAAGCCAGGAGACACCCTGGACACCCTGCACTGACCCACAGATCTGGAGGGGCTATGCATGGCACACCCCATCCTGCTGAGAGACCTTGCTAGGATGGAAAGAAGAGAGAAGACTGGATACCACTGGCTAATATGGCAGTTTTGTCTTTAAGGAGCTTCATCTCATAATTCTAAATTTCCATGACTGTCAAAATGCTATTTAAATATTTCAGTTCTTATATTTCAAAATTTGTTTTAATGTTTTATTTATTTCTGATAGAGAACGCATGAGCAGGGAAGGGTCAGAGAGGGAGGGAGACACAGAATCTGAAACAGACTCTGGCTATCAGCACAGAGCCCTACGGAGGGCTCGAAGCCACGAACCGTGAGATCATGACCTGAGCCGAAGTCAGACGCCCAAATGACTGAGCCACCAGGTGCCCCTCAGTTCTTATATTTCAAATTTACTCCACAAGAGTTCATGCATTTTCTAGTCAAATAATTCCACACTAAATCTGTACTCAAATAAATGTTTCATTTACAAATTGATACCTTAAACCAAGTATTTTCAAACACAAGTTTTTAGTGTCCTAGACATTGACTACTCCTATTTCCACACATTCCGTGTTTAAATTCTCTATGTTTCCACACATTCCTTCCAGATTTTCTTTCGTTAACTGAGAATGAGTTTTATGCTGGAAAAAAATTTAAAAAGGAAGCAATATCACCTACCGTGGCCTACGTCGTTTTTTCCCTTTGTTTAAAGATACGTGCTTCTTTTCAATGATACGCCTTAGGTGATCAATGGCATCACAACACTGTTGAACTGTACCTGTTCTCAAGTATAAAAATAAATTTCCAAAGGAGATATATAGCTGGTTATTATTAATATATTAGTATTATGTTTATTGACCTAGTTTATAAACAAAAAGGATAATTTTATAACAGAGGTAATATCGTTTCATCCCTCGGAGTATTAAGTTTAAGTAAATGATTTACACTGTCCAAAACGAAACAAAACCCACATTTAATGCTGTAGGACAGTACAGTGCACATGCACAAACACACTCACACACAGCAGCACCACCTACTGAACTGTCCCCCAGTCCCCAGCTCCCAGCCCCCAGCCAGCCAGAGCACAGCCCCACATAACGGATCAGAGGTGGAAGACTCGACAGGCATTACGAAGCCCACTCAGCAGGCCAGATCCTGTGCATCTTAATTAAAGGCTATTATTTAAGGGATATAAATTCCTTGACCTCCCTTTTTCTTATGTAAGTTCAACCATATCATAGCTTAATAATATAGCCACTGAAGGGGACCCGAAGCAAATGAGTAAAAACATCCACAAACATCCTGGGTTATTTAGGAAAGGACCCTTACACAACTTGAGTTCTATTACAAAGAAAAACTTTTCTTTCTATGCTTTGAAAATATGGCAGTGATTTTTAAGAGTCAAAGTTTTACTTGTTGAGAAAATATACCTATATGTCAGGATAAACAGAGCAATTTTAAGCTCTTTGATGGCAAGGGCCAAATTTTAAGCACTTTTACCCATAGAAGGCTGTGAACATGAAGGACAATAGAGCTCAACCTGTCTTTTGAAAAAACAGAAAACAACAGAAAAGAAAATCTGAATAAATCAAAGAGAAGTTCTGCCACACGCAGCCATGTAAGTCACTTACGTTCTCTGCTAAGATGTCTAAGAAGCCTTCTAGCCCAGAAATTGCAAGATATTCATTCTGACCACAGTACAGATGTAACTGTAAAAACTACCATCTATGGGGCGCCTGGGTGGCTTAGTCGGTTAAGCGTCCGACTTTCGCTTAGGTCATGATCTCACGGTTCGTGGGTTCGAGCCCCGCGTCGGGCTCTGTGCTGACTGCCAGCTCAGAGCCTGGAGCTGTTTCAGTCTGTGACTCCCTCTCTCTCTGACCCTCCCCTGCTCATGCTGTCTCTCTCTTTCTCTCCTAGAAATAAATAAAAACATTAAAAAAAAATAAAAATAAATAAAAAAAAAACTACCATCTATTACTCTCTTATTAAGTCTATTTCTGACTATTTTACATTATTTCTTAATTATGGTACAAATGGTTTCATCACAATCTTGTAATGAGATCTATATTCGACTTCTCGGTGGCTATTACGGCCAGCTTTCTCTACATGCTGTGATCGTACATTCCCACATTCTGTGTCATCACAGTAACTGTCTGGCTTCATTGGAGATGCACAATCAAACTGCCCCACCTGCCCTGGGCAGGAGCTCTGACTGGCCAGGGGCCAAGCTCAGGGGCTACCAGGGCTCAAGGTGAGTCTCAGAGGAGGCGAGCACTGAAGACTTCTACAAACTGCACTAGAGACACTGGAGGGGCACACCCCCTTCACACTTGTCATCCTAAATGGGAGATGGGAGGAAAAACCCATTAGCTTATGAAGAACTACCTGAGGCTTAACCCCTGAGTGGAAAAGCTCTTGAAAACCTGTCAGGCTAACAACTGGCATGCAAACAAAAAGCTCAAGTAAGACCTACCTAAGGATTTCTCATCTGCGTGGGCTAAGGCCAGACTTTCCAGATATGTAACCAAAGCTTCAAACACAAACTGTTCTACCAGAGATTCTTCTTCCCTGTAAAATAAAGAATATTGATCTCACCTAGGAAAACAATAAAGCAGAAGTGACAACAGAAAAAAGTGATGTTATCAAAAAATGCATAAATTAAATTTGATTTTAAAAAATGGCTCAAATGTTTTGAAACCTATAACCACCAAATACTTTTCAAAGAAGAAAACTTTCTCAAGAGCAGATCAAAAACTACATAAACCAAAAGATGCAATACTGGCTTTTTATCTGCATACAAGTACCCTTCCATCTGTGGAACTGCTCATAACACATACCTTAGGACCACTGTTCTGACCACACTTCCACACACCTCATTAAAATTAACAGAAAAAAAGATCTCCTACCATATGCACATTCTTTCAAAATCAGAGAATTTCAAAAGCCCTCATACTGTCCAAAAGCCAGTCAACTTCAATAGTGAACACTAAGCCTTTTAGAACCACATCAGGCAAATGGAAATAATTAATTCAGTCAACAATGTCTGTGGACCATATTCTTATACACAGTAAACTCATGGATGGGTGAAGGGCAGAGGCCAGATCTCTTTCTGGAAAATGTGTTCCTTACTAACACAGGACAATAAATGACTGAATAGAAAATGACAGGGCTAGGCACTGAATCTGAGAGAGGTTCAGAGAAAAGGCTGAATTGAAGTTCTTGTGTGATGCACGGCTGGGTCACTGTGCAGCCCACTGGGAAGGAGCACGTTCCCAGAACAAATGGAACTGGAGCGAGGTGCCGGAGGACGGAGCACTGACACTAACAATTACAAACTGGTGTTTGGTTTGGCAGGCGTACCGTCCTCATTTCGCTGTTTCTTTTTAAGTTTGAGTCCTAAGAAGGACAGTGTCTGTCAGAACTCCACAAGCTCCACATCTCCCCCAATGTCGCACATACACATCTGGCGCTGAAAACAGAGGACAGTACCGACAAATGTATGGTATGGGCAAAGATGTGGAGGCAAGATGGAAAACACAGGAGACAGCAAGCAAACCAAAAGAACTAGAAGAGGTTCATTTGGAAGAGCAGTTTGGGATGACACTGAAAAAGTTGGGGAGGTCTTAGAATGCCGGGCTGAGTTCAACAGCTTAGGTAAAAGAAGGTAAGCAGCGAAATGGCACGACAAAATAACTCAGAACTGTGCTTCCTAAGAAAGGTGGGCAAAACAGTTTATCAGCATGCAGAAAGGAGACAGTAGAATTTGTCTTTATATTATTCAACATGGAAGATCTCAAAAAACTTGTTCTCATGCACATTTTCTCAAAAAGCCTGTTGGAATGTGATCCCACAAATCAGAATGCACAACAGAGGAAAAGAAAACAAAAGATCAAACACAGAAAAGAAGTAAAGGGGATATTCAAGAGGAGAGGCCAGTTATCCAGACACGACAGGTGAGGAGATACCCAAGAAAGAGACTTGTTAACAGCTGTCTCCACCAAAACACTGTGTTATGGATTTTTCAACCTGGAAGGAATATGGCCCAAATTCCACTCTTGACATGATCAGGTAAAGTTCTTCTGTCCATGTTCAGCCTGGATCAGCTGACAGTGCTCATTCATTCCACAAGAGAAGTTTGCTTTAACACGCTCCTGACACATGGGGGTGGACTCCTGGGAACTGAGATGCGGCAGTTCAAGGGCAGTCCACACCCTCAGACGATATTTCTCCCTGATGTCAGCTAGTGGTCCACTTCACCACTGTGGAGAGCTGTGCTTCCTAAAACTAACGTGAGCCTTGTCACTCTATTTCTTTGGAATGGGCTCCTGTTCTCCCTCATGGAGCTATAGCTGACTAGTCTCCACAGAGCGGATTATCCCAGGACACTTCACCTAACAGTGAAAACACTGACCTTTACTGCTTTTCAAACTGTGAGAGTGTTATCAGTTAGGGTACATACATACAAAATGAAACAAATTAAGAAAGGGGAATAAGTAATATAAAGGAAGAATGATTAGCTTAGTGCAGAGGAGAGTCTAAAATTCTGAAAACACTCTACTTCTTAACCTAGGTGGTGAGTCTACAAAAACTTGCTTTATTATTATTCAATAAACTTTACAGTTTTTCTTCAACTGAGGCATAACTGACTCTATGTCAGTTATGTTTATATTACTTCCAGGAGCACAACATGACGCCTCTGTATTTGTGTACACTACAATATGATCACCACAGTAATCCTTTCAAAATTGGAGCCAATCCTCTCAAACTCTGCTACTAAATAAACTATGTTTATGGAATATTGTAAATCCTTTGTTGTCTTCGCCAGGAGATTCCATCTTAAGAAACCACTGTCGGGGCGCCTAGGTGGCTAAGTCAGTTAGGCGTCCGACTTCAGCTCAGGTCGTGATCTCACGGTTCGTGGGTTTGAGCCCCACGTCAGGCTCTGTGCTGACAGCCAGCTCAGAGCCTGGAGCCTGATTCGGATTCTGTATCTCCCTCCCCTGCTTGTGCTGTCTCTCTCTTTCTCTCTCAGAAATAAATAAACATTTAAAAAAAAAGTTAAAAAAAAAAAAAAGAAGAAAGAAACCACTTTCTTTGCTCATCCCTAAGATGCAACTCTTCATCCATTCAAGTTTGATTATGAGATTGCAATAATTCAGTCACATCTTCTGGCTCCACTTGTAATTTTAGTTCTCTTGCTATTTCTACCACATCCAGTTACTTCCTCCAGGAAAGTCCTGAACCCGTCAAACTCATCCATGAGGGTTGAAACCCATTTCTTCCCAACTCCTATGAATGTTGATGTTTTCATCTCTTCCCAAGAATCATGAATGTTCTTAATGACATCTATTACAGTGAATTCTTTCTAGGCTTACAATTTACTTTGCCCAGATTCATCTGAGGAGTCACTCTCTATGGCATCTATAGCCTTAAGAAATATATTTCTTAAATAAAAAGACTTGAAAGTCAGGACACCTGGCTGGCTCAGTGGAGCATGTGACTCCTGATTTCAGGGTCGTGAGTTCAAGCCCCACACCGGGCATAAAGCTTATTTAAAAAAAAAAAAGCAGGGGGTACCTGGGTGGCTTAGTCGGTTAAGCGTCCGACTTTCGCTTAGGTCATGATCTCGCAGTTCGTGGGTTCAAGCCCCGCGTCAGGCTCTGTGCTGACTGCCAGCTCAGAGCCTGGAGCCTATTTCAGAGTCTGTATCTCCCTCTCTCTCTGACCCTCCCCTGCTCACGCTGTCTCTCTCTCTCTCTCTCTCTCTCCTAGAAATAAATAAAAATATTAAAAAAAAAAAGACTTGAAAGTCAAAATTACTCTTTGATCCATTAACTGCAGAATGGATGTTGTGTTGGCGGGCATGAAAATATAATCTCATGGTACCTCTCCATCACAGCTCTTGCGTAATCAGGTGCATGGTCACTGAGCAATAATATTTTGAAAAGATCTTTGTTTCTGAGCAGTAGGTCTCAACAGTGGGCTGAAAATATTCAGTAACCAGATTGTAAACAGATGTATTGTCATCCAGGTTTTGTTGTTCCTTTTAGAGAGCACAGATAAGAGTAGATTTAGCATAATTCTGAAGGATCCTATGATTTTTGGAATGGTAGATCAGCACTGACTCTAACTTTTCACTAGCTATGTTAACCCCTAACAGGAGAGTCAGCCTGTCCTCTGAAGCCAGGCATTGACTTCTCTCTTGCTATAGAAGTCATAGATGGCATCTTCCAATAGAAGGCTGTTTCATCTCATTGAAAATCTGTTGTTTAGTGTAGGCATCTTCATTAATTATCTTAGCCAGATCATCCGGATAACTTAGCAGCACTTGCTGCTTCACCTTGCACTTTAATGTTATGAAGATGGCTTCTTTCCTTAAACCTCACAAAGCTCTGCTAGCTTCAGACTTTTCTTCTACAGCTTCCTCACCTCTCTCAGCCTCCACAGAACTGGGGACAGTCAGGGCCTTGCTCTGGCTTAGGCTTTGGCTTCAGGGAGTTTTGTGCTGCTGTGTTCTTCTATCCAGACCACTAAAACTTTCTCCATATCCGCAATAAACCTGTTTCACTTTCTTATCATCCAACTGCTCACAGAAATGGCAGCTTTAATTTCCTTCAAGAATGTTTCGTTGACATTCACTACTTGCCTAACAGGTGTAAGCAGCCTAGCTGTCGGCCTATCTCAACTTTTGATGTGCCTTTCTCATTAAGCTTAATCATTTCTAGCTTTTGATTTAAATCAAGAGACATGCAACTCTTCCTTTCACTTGAACACTTAAAGAGGCCATTATAGAGTTATCAAGTGGCCTAAGTTCAATATTGTTGAGTCATAGGGAATACAGAGGCCCAAGGAGAGGGAGAGAGATGGGGGAACAGCCAGATGGTGAAGTTGTCAGAACACAGACAACATTTATCAGTTGTCTTACATGGTACCAGTTCATGGCACCCCAAAACAATCACAATAGTTACATCTAAGATCATCCATCAGAGTTGATGTTCACCATGCCTGATACAGGAAAAATAAAAACATTCGAATAATGTGAGAATTTCTAAAACATGGCATAGGGACACAAAGTAAGTAAATGTTGTTGGAAACATAGAACCAATAGTTACTTAAACTCAATTTCTAAAAAATGCAGTATCTGTAAAGAAAATAAAACAAAGCACAATAAAATGAGGTATGACTTATTTATCACTGGAAGTTTGTACCTATTGACCTCTGTCACCCAGCTTGGCTACCCCTCTTGCTAGCCTGTGGCAACCAGGTTTGTTTGTTTGTTTTTTGATTCCAAAAATAAGTAAAATCATAGGGCATTTGTCTTTCTCTGTCTGACTTCTTTCACTTAACACAATGCCCTCAGGTCTATCCATGTTTTTACAGATGGCAAGAAGCCATTTGTTTTTATGGTTGAATAAAACTCCACCATATACATTTACCACATTTCCTTTATCCATTTATCCATGTTGTACACTTAAATAAATATGCTGTTTTCATATCTAGGCTAATTTAAATAATGCTGCAAAAAGCACAGAGGTGCATAAATCTTTTTGAATTAGTGTTTCAAATACCCAAAAGTGGATAAATACCCAAAAGTGGAATTGCTGGATTACATGATACTCCTATTTTTATTATTGAGGAACCTCCATACTGTTTTCCATAGTGGCTATGCCAATTTACATTCCTCCCAGCAGTGCACAAGAGTTCCCCTTTTTCTACATCCTTGCTAACACTTGATGGGGTGGCTGAGTGGCTCAGTTGGTTAAGCGTCCGACTTCAGCTCAGTCTTAACTGTCATGATCTCACAGTTCATGGGTTCAAGCCCCACGTCAGACTCTGTGCTGACAGATAGCTCAGAGCCTGGAGCCTGCTTCAGATTCTATATCTCCCTCGCTCTCTGACCCTCCCCTTCTCACACTGTCTCTCTCTTTCTCTCTCACAAATAAATAAAAACATTAAAAACATTTTTTTAATTAAAAAAAAACACTTGTTATTTGTCTTTTTCATAGCGATTTTAACAGGTGTAAAGTGATATCTCATTGTGGTTTTAATTTGCATTCCCTGACGATTAGTGACACGGAGCACCTTTTGCTGCCTTTCATTTTACTGATGGTTCCCTGTGCTATACAGAAGCTTAGCTGAGAGAGTCCCACATGTTTAGTTTTGTATTTGTTGCCTTTGCTTTTGGAGTCAGAGCCAAAACATCATCACCAAAACTGATGTCAAAGAGCTTACCCGCCTATGTTTTCTTCTATGAATTTTATGGTTTCAGGTCTCCCATTCAAGTGTTTAATCCATTTTAAGTTAATTGTTGTATACGGTGTAAGATAACACTGTAGTTTCATTCTGCAAGGAGCTGTCCTGTTTCCCCATCACCAACATGTACTGAATAGACTCTCCTTTTCCCATTGTTTATTCTTGGCTCCTGTGTCAAAACTTAACTGACCATGATTACCTGTGTTTATTACTAGGCCCTCCATTGTGTTCATCTGATCTGCCTGTTTTATGCCAATACCACACTGCTTTGATTATTACAGCTTTTGTAGTATAGCTTGAAATCACGGAGCATGATGCCTCCAGCTTTGTTCTTTCTCAAGATCGCTTTGGTTCCTCAGTGTATTTTGTGGTTCCACACAAAGTTTAGGATCATTTGTTTGGTTTCTGTGAAAAATGCCATTAGAATTTTGACAGGGATCTGCATTAAATGTATTGACTGCTTTGGGGAGTATGAACATTTTAACAATATAAATCCTTCCAATCCATAAACATGGTATATCTTTCCATTTATTCATGTTTTCTTTAGTTGCTTGCACTCATGTCTTATGGTTTTCTGTGGTCTTACATTTCCTTGGTTAAATTGATTCCTAGGTATTTTACTCTTCTTGATGTACTTATAAACAGGACTGTTTTCTTTATTTCACTTCCTGGTAAGTGGTTATTGAAGGACAGAAATGCAACAGATTTTTATATATGGATTTTGTATCCTGCAACTTTACTGAATTCATTTATTAGCTCTAACAGGTTTTTGGTGGAGTCCTTAGGGTTTTCTATATATTGTATCATGTCATCTGAAAACAGTAACATAGTCACACTTAAGTTTTCAACGCTCTTCTCTATATATAGATTTCACAGTCTAAAATGCTAAAAAAATAAAATTAAAATAACCTAGTGGCTTCAAACTCTAGTCAATTTTCATTTAATGTGCACATGCACATACACACAGAAATTCCTATCCATCCATCTATATCCATCATCTCTCTATCTCTATCATCTACCTTATTTTTACAATTGCTTCCTTTACATCTTCAAAGCTGAACTGCCATTTACTGAGAGAAGCTATCTGGACCAAAGAAAGCCAAGTTCCTCATTATAGGGAGGATGTAGTCATCATCTACCACTACTTAAAAGAACTGATTTCAGCAACAAGTTTATAATTATCTATGTGACTAATTATTAATCTATCTCTTTTTTTCAAATGCAACCCTCGCGAATGGCTATTATCTTTATATCACTAGCATTTGATTCAGTGTACAATATTCTTAAAAAGTAATAACAGATAAATGAACAAACACTACTACAACCTTAGGTCAGGGACTAATGATCTTTTTCTTGGACTTCTGAAACATTCCTGGCCCTGTTTTATGTCACTATGTCACTGTTTTATGTCACTTAGATCCACTCTCCATATAGCTATGGGCAGGTGAATTTTAGAAGGAAATTTAACCATGCAGCTCTCTGCTTCAGGGACTTGCTGTCACTAGAAGTGACCTACCTTTTTCAACTCTATGAACAAAGGCTCCTGGCCAGTCTCACTATGTTCCTTTCCAAACTTCAAACTCCACAGTCGAGGAATATAAAATGTCTTCATCTCCTTATATGCCATCCTATTTCTTCTCCCTACCCCATACCTTTCATCTGAAATGCTTTGGCTGATTCCCATTTATCCTTTAGGCTTCATCTAAGTATAAATGCTATAGCAAGACTTCTTTAACTTACTCAAGTTGGATTAGTTACTCCTCTTCTAACACCCGGGATTATGTCTTCTGTTGCATTTACAAGACTGCCATGGTATTATGTTTGTATGTATTTCTCAGTAGTTTCCGAGCTTCCTGAATGCAAACTGCATTTTAATTCATTTTTTAATCCCCAGAAAACAGCACCCCATCTGACACATGATTAACTAAATGCTTGATACACAAATACACTGATCACATAAACACCAGTCACTTTTCAAAATCACTACTAAAAATTTGAAGAACTTGTTTTATACAAGCCTGTCATGTGGCTTACTTACCTGAATTCTCTGTAGATATTATTAAAGGCAAGTGATGCTCCTAGCCTCTTGAAGGCATTGGGGTGAAGTGCAAAGCTGTACAGTCGCTTGAAAAGTGATTTGGTGTTTACGGGACTTTTCTCCTGCTGTTGCGGCGTTGTCTGCTTAATGGACCATTTGAGGAATTCACGAATGCACCGACCACAAAATCTCTTCAAGTACTGTCAACAGGGTCTACAATGCCATCCTACAACAAAACATATGATGACAACTGAACTCCCTGGTCTGCTCTGGGTATAACTACAGCATGTTGGGAAAATTAATTTAGAACACTACTCAAGAAAAAATAAACAACAGAAAACCAATCTGACTGTCTAGAATCTAGACTCGAATAACAATGTTCTTTTGACAAAATGAAAACACTTTCCTTTAAATAAACTGAAAAATCCATGAAAAAATGAGAGACTATTTTAATTATGTAGCAACAAAACAGTCCCTCCTTTCCCTGAAGAAACCCATCCGAAGAGTCTTTCTTGCTGACTTTACCTCATAATAGTATCTGAAATGCCTTACTGAGGTTAAAGAAAAGAAGATCCTTCTCAGGTTCCAAGGGAATTGTAATGCTACATAAAAATCATATGGAGATGTGGTCTGAAAATATAACTTTCTGTAAGAGCAGTCTCCATGAAAGGCACAGTCTCTAAATACCTGAAAAAAATAAACAGCTAAGGAAATTTGAATGTTTTTATTCCTGTGTAGACATAATTCCCTCTTACATATGTACAGGAAAGATCTAACTTGAAAACCTATATTGAACACTGAAATAAGGGAGTTCTGCCAAACATCCCCAGTTATTTCCTACATGCAAAATCTCTGATTATAGTGCTTATTGGAATTCAAGAAGCCATTAACTGTGGAAATGTGAAGAGGTGATATTTATTGCTTCTCAGAGCAGAGGTAAATAATGCATGTGCTGACATTATGGAATCAGCAATTCTTACTGGGAAACCTATAGACACGCTTTCACTTGAATGCTGTACCAACTTGACATTTCCTCTTTTACCTTTCCTTTCCTCAACTATCTCACTTTACATTACTATGACCTTACCTGATTTCTTTCTGAAACTCTTAAGTCCCCTTCAATGATCAAGAGGGGAAGAGAAACAAGAAACTTCAGAAGAGAAACATTAGAACAAATCCATCTGAAGTGCAAATAAGCCACAAGTTAAATTTAATTAAATATGTTTATTATAGTCAGGATTCGCTGGTAGACACTGCAGGGAATTAAACCACAGATATCATGTCACCATCCTAATAGAAAACGCTCAGTAACTCCCACTACCCACAACACAGCATCCAAGTAGGGTACCACTGAGAGTGGAAAGACCCTACTAAAATTATACACACAACAGGTACAATCAGGACTGTCTGGGGCAAATTGGAGCACGTGTTCTGCTGCTCTGTGCAGCGCATCTTCCCAGCCCACCTCACAACACGCTCACCACGTCTGTTTGGACAAACTTGCTAAGCATTTAACTGGGGCTACTGATTCCAAAGGCAATATAAAACAAAACCAAATCGGGGATGAAATAACACGTCAAAATAAAATAAAATGACATTTAAAGGAATCAAAGTAAACTTATTTGCAAGAACTCCAAAAACTGTAATAAATCAGTATCAAATGACACTAGGGCTTTAAGCTGACCTCCCTGCTTGTTGCCCTCAGTGAAGCAGTAATCAAATCCTAATGATTTTACCTCTACAATCTCAGGACAGTTGTACAGAAATGACCGCTGTTTCTAGGATTCCTTACTTGTTGAATCTGAATGCAGGAGAAAACTGGATAAGCTCAAAAAAACTGCTTTTACTCTAAATTACTGTACTATAGATATTTTTTTTTAAAAAGAGAGTTCTGCAACTCAAATGAAAGTCCGAGAACATTCTTTTTTTTTTTAATTTCTAGGAGACAGAGAGAGAGACAGCGTGAGCAGGGGAGGGTCAGAGAGAGAGGGAGTCACAGACTGAAACAGGCTCCAGGCTCTGAGCTGGCAGTCAGCACGGAGCCCGACGCGGGGCTCGAACCCACGAACCGCGAGATCATGACCTAAGCGAAAGTCGGCCGCTTAACCGACTAAGCCACCCAGGCGCCCCAGTCCGAGAACATTCTTATCCACTCCTTCTATTCTACACACACACACACACACACACACACACATAGCCTTCATCTAGGTGAAGTCTGTCAATTTATAACCATTCTCCATAAAGAGGACAGAACCAAAAAGACATGTCCACACTGCTTGCCAATATTTCAAAGTAACATTTCAGTAAATAATTACAGCATCCTCTCTGTTAAAATGTCATTTCACCTATTCACTAAAACAAAAGAAAAAAGACAGTATGACCTAACTAGATGCTGCATTTTGATATCTGGACAGGTAACTTTTCTTAAAATTCTAAATATAGATCAAGTGGGGCACCTGGGTGGCTCAGTCGGTTAAGTGCCTAACTTTAGCTCAGGTCATGATCTCAACAGTTCATGAGATCAAGCCCCAGGTCAGGCTCCACACTGAAAGTGCAGAGCCTGCTTGGGATTCTCTCCCTTTCTCTCTGTGCCCCCTCCCCCACCCACCACGTGCACACACTCAAAATAAATAAACAAACAACAAATAAACAAATAAATAAACAAAACTATAAATACAGATCACAGCTGACTGATAAGCAAACTTTTTTATTTAAATACTGCAGAAGTTAAAAAAATAACCTGTTTTCATTTTTCAAATGTGCACGCACAAGACTGGAATTTAATTTTTTGCAGGGAAAAAATATTTTAAAATAACAGTTGAGTTCATACCTGTTTCAGAAAAGATTCCAGAGCTGAATGTGCAGCTTTCTTCACTTCTACATTCGTATGGCTACACCATTTTGACAATACTTCAAACAAAGAGACATAGTTGTCCATGAGGCAGGTGCTAAACTGAGATGCATGCAGGGTAAATAAGCATAAGCCACCTGCAATCGAAAAAACCATTATATTAAAAACAGAATAACAAAAGGCAGAACAAAAAAACTAAGAAAGCTTCAGTCAAAACTAAGACTGTTCATCATCCAGATGGCCAACAGACACATGAAACGATGCTCAGCATCGCTCCTCATCAGGGAAATACAAATCAAAACCACACTGAGATACCACCTCACGCCAGTCAGAGTGGCTAAAATGAGCCAATCAGAGAACTCTAGATGCTGGCGAGGATGTGGAGAAACGGGCACCCTTCTACACTGTTGGTGGGAATGTAAACTGGTACAGCCCCTCTGGAAAACAGTGTGAAGGTTCCTCAGGAAACTAACAATAGAACTCCCCTAGGACCCAGCAAGAGCACCGCTAGGAATTTACCCAAGGGATACAGAAATGCTGAGGCATAGGAGCACATGTACCCCAATGTTCATAGCAGCACTCTCCACAATAGCTAAAACATGGAAAGAGGCTAAGTGTCCATCAACAGATGAAGGGATCAAGAAGATGTGGTTTATCTATACCATGGATTACTACATGGCAATGAGAAACAATGAAATCTGGCCATGTGTAGCAACATGGATGGACCTTGAGGGTGTTATGCTGAGCGAAATAAGTCAGGCAGAGAAGGACAAATATCATATGTGTGCACGAATAGGAGGATTAGGAGGAACTTGACGGAGGACCAAGGGGGAGAAGAAGGGCGGAAATGGTGGGGGAAAGGGAGAGAGGCAAACCATGAGAGACTCTTGAATGCTGACAAAAACTGAGGACTGATGGATGTGGGGGGGAGGGGGGAAGGGCATGGAGGAGGACACTTGTGGGGATGAGCACTGAGTGTTATGTGGAAACTAATTTGACAATAAACTATTTGTAAAAAAAAAAAACAAAAAAAAACTAAGACTGTTCATGAAGATCCACTATCTTTATAATAACTTACAGATCCTAATCACTGTGCTAATGCTGCCAACCTCCATTTGAATCAACAGGCCAGTGATCCCCAAACAAAGTTCAGAAGTAGGATCAGGGCTTATTTAAAGTCAGAATCAAACAATCTGGAACGCCTGAAAGGTGTTCTAAAGCAATTTTTTTACATTATGTAATATAAGTGTGACCATATAACTGGAGTTTGTATGCTAAACACAAAGTCTCTAAAAGCCTCCCTGTAAATAACTGCACATGAAACATCACAGACATTATCACACTTACTTTCACTCATAGTTTAAGCAAATGTTTACTCAAGAATTCAATTTAAGAATCTGTAATTACCCACAGTCTTACCTAAGGGTACAGCATATCTCTTCAGATCAATCTATTAAAAAAAAAAATTACCATCAATGTTTAACAATCACAAGTCTTAGCTATAGAAGAATTAGAATAGTATTAGTCCTACCTGAGGACGAATTGCCTTTAATGTAAAATCAAAAATCTCCCTTGAAGTCTGGGGATCTGGGTAAAAACAGAAAGAAGCCTGTTACAAATCCCAACAGTATTATCTGACAAACCTCGCAAATGCTTTACAACCAACACGATTAAGGAATCATGTCTGCTATCATTCATTTCAGCTGGTGAGCTGCAAGCTACGACTGCTACACTTATTACTGTAGTGAAAAAAGAAGAAAATGTGAACTAACAAAATGGGTTTCAATTCCAACTCATCACCTACAAGCTCTGTTAAGTAATCTCTCAGAGCCTCAGTCTTCTTATCTATAAAAAGGGACACTAAACAGCTTCTCTGAGAGTTGTTTGGAAGATTACATAAGCCTAAACACATGACCACCCTCCTGGGACTTCCAGGCATTCCTTCAGCACACGGTATATGCCACAGTACACATTACAAATATGAATAAAATATGATCTTTGACCTTAGTAAACTTATCACCCTAAAGAGAAAATTAAACAGGCGCACAAGTATAACCCAAGGCTCGTATCCTGACCTGATGGACATCACATCCATCTCCCACAAGGAGATTCACCTCAGCTGGCCAGACACCAGGCTTTACTTATCATTAAGCTCTCTGCCTTTGTAACAGTGACTTCCAAATCAGACAGGCTGAAAAATTGATTGCTTTCATGGACGGGACTAATACATTTGAAAGCAGAGACCAAATGTGACAGAAAATAGAGGGAGAAGCGGTCAGAGAGAACTTAAGAGGACAAGAAACATAGAGATAGTTAAAAAGCTCCTCTGGGGCGCCTGGGTGGCTTAGTCGGTTAAGCGTCCGACTTTCGCTCAGGTCATGATCTCGCGGTTCGTGGGTTCGAGCCCCGCGTCGGGCTCTGTGCTGACTGCCAGCTCAGAGCCTGGAGCCTGTTTCAGTCTGTGACTCCCTCTCTCTCTGACCCTCCCCTGTTCATGCTGTCTCTCTCTCTCTCTCCCAGAAAAAAAATAAAACATTAAAAAAAAAAAAGCTCCTCTGGAATTTAATTCAAGGAGAGATTTCTTCTGGCTGTGAGTATTCAAGACAGGATTTGCAGACAAGGCAGCACTTGAGCTGGGCCTAAAGAATGGAAACTAACTGTAAAAAAGGTCATTCTAATACCAAGTAACTATGTAAACGGAGGAGTGCAGACTCAAGGGTACCAGGCACGTGTCAGCGCACAGCTGGTCTAGAATGTGTAGACTCAGTTGAACACAGTGAGGCACAGGGATGGAAAGGCCTTAGCTCTGAGTGGTGGGAAGGGATACCACCTCCAGGGTCTGCCTCTCGCTGTCCATTCTCCTGTGTCCACCTCTGATTTTAAGTTTATTTATTTATTTTGAGAGGGAGCAACTGAGTACAGAGGAAGGGCAGAGAGGGAGAGAGAATCCCAAGCAAGCTCCATGCTGTTAGCGCAGAGTCTGACTCGGGGCTTGAACTCAAACCTTTCAGATCATGACCTGAGCAGGTATCAAGACTCAGACACTCAACTGACTGACCTATCCAAGCGCTCTTCCACCTCTGCTTTCTAGTGGACCACTCCCTCTACAAGGATGCTCTTGTATTTACTTTTCTGTTGCAGTAAAATATATGTAACAGTATTTACCATGCTAACTATATGTAAGTGTACAATTCCGTGGCATTAAATACATTCACATTCTTGTATACTCACCACCATTATCTATAGCCAAAACGTTTTCATCATCCCCTACAGAGGGATGTATCCATTAAACACTGACACCGTCCCCACCCCCTAGGAACCTCAATTCTACTTCATGAACGTCCCTGTTCCTGCTGCCTCATATTTATACCTTTGTGACTGGTTTACCTCACTTACTATAATGTCAAGTCCACATGTTGTAGCAAGGGGACAGTATTTCCTTCTTTTTTAAAGGCTGAGTGATATTCTGTTGTGTGTCTATACCATATTTATTTATTCATTCATCTGTTGATAGACACTTGTGTTGTTTCTCCTTTTTGGCTAGGAATATAAGTGTATGAACTCTAGTTATCTATTTGTAAAAATCCTCTCTGACCACCATGTCTCCATCAGCTATACTATATTTCTTTGGTCTCTTCTGTGAAGATTTCTCTAACGGGTTTTATGCAGATAGCCTCCACTTCCTCCCTTCCATTCCGACCTTGTCTTCACCGTAACCCTCAAACTGCTCTGTCTAGCCTATCCTGACACTCAACTGAAGCTGCCCTTAGGAGCTGGGCTAACTCTACAGCTCTGGTAGCTTTGCATTCAAACTCCTCCCAGGGCAAAGCCCCTTACATCCGTGACCTGCACCTACTCCCTAGGTAATCTGGCCCACACTCACTGCTTCACATATTACCTCTATGCTGAAGACTTTCAAATTTATATCCTGATGTCTAATTTCTCCTACAAGATTCAGTCTTACAGATACAATGCACACTTAACATCTGAGATATTCCATAACATGGTAAACATGTCCAAAACAAAAGCCAGATTTTTGCCTGAAACCTATCCTCCCCCATCCCATCCTGCTTAATCACGACTGCAACACTTCAGTTGCTCACAGCCATCCTCAAGAGCAAAGTCTTTTAATACTATACTAAAACAAATCTCACATCCAATGGCAGCAGTCAAGGAGACCTCTCTAAAACATCAACTACTCATACCTATTCATTAGAGAAAAGGCATGGCTTCCCATCCCATCTGGAATGAAATTCCAGCTCAGGAGCCCCTCATGCACTGATCCCACATCTTGTGCCATCTCTCCCCCAAGCACTCTGTGTGCGCCACTGAGCTACAGACATGCCAACTTTCCTGAACCCCTCTGACCCTTGTGCGCTGGCCAGGCTTGAGGCCTGAGTACTTGCCGGTCCCTCTGCCTGGAAGGCTCTTTTGAGCTCTCTCCCAGCTGGCTCCTTGACATCCTATTGGCCTTAGCTTCTGACTGTCTCCTCAAAAAGAACCAGCAAGCTGGGTATACCTTCCACCCTCTCCACACTCTTGATATTCCTATTCACTGTACCAAACCTGTTTGCATTATTGAACCTCGAAATCTGTAATAGCTTGTTCATGTCTATTAGTCCATTTCCTCTACTAGACTGAGTTCATGATGGTAGGAACCTGGTAAATCTGATCACTATATCCAATAAACCTAATTACTCTTTAGATAGAAGGCACCCAGGAAACACATACCATAGGAATGAAAACATTAGTATTATCATTTTGTTCTTGAAGTCACATGATCATTATACAACAGAAAAACAATAAATTACAGCCTCAGACAGAGGCTTAAATCCCAGTGCTGCCACTTACCAGTTACATACTCTCCTACTGCTGCTATAACAAACTATCACAAAGTGAGTGGTTTTATTGTCAAATTAGTTTCCACATAACAAGTGCCCTCTTGAATGGAAAAATCGGTATCATAAAGTATTAATTCTAAATTTTGAGATCTGAAAAAAGTAAAAATAAAATTAGCATATATGACTCCACTAAAAAAAAAAAACCAAAAACAAAAGTGAGTGGTTTTAAAAAGTACAAATTGGTTACTGATCAGTTCTGGAGATGAGAATTCTGAAATGGGTCTCCCTGAGGTAAAATCAGGGTGTCAGCAGGGCTGTCTTCCTTTGTGGGCTTCAGGAGATCAGAATGAAGACATTTTGGGGAGCCATTACTCAGTTACCGCTTCAGTTATGTGACTTCAGGCAAGTAACCTGTCTTATTAGGTCTAACTTCCTAATTTAGGAAACAGAACATTATTACCTATCTTAGAGAGTTATTACTGGAATTTTCCTTGCAACTATTCTAGAAGAGCCTTTAGCACATGGTAAATGAGCAATAGGTGCTGTTATTTTTCTTAAAGTGTATGTTTTCACTGAATATCAATTAATATACCAATCAAGTATACTGACAATTCAGCAACATTACCTGCCCACAGCATCAAGTGGCAAATATAAACATATGACCTGATAAATTAAAAATACTTCATAGGAAATGCTATAGTAGGAGAATACAGGGGCGCCTGGGTTAAGCATCTAACTTCAGCTCAGGTCATGATCTCATGACTCACAAGTTTGAGCCCCATATCAGGCTCTGTGCTGACAGATCAGAGCCTGGAGCCTGCTTCAGATTCTGTGTTTCCCTCTCTGTCTGCTCCCCCCCTGCTTGTACACATGCTCTTTCTCTCTCTCTCTCTCAAAAATAAATAAAAACATTAAAAAATTTATTTTTAAATAGGAGAATACAGGGTCGCCTGGGTGGCTCAGTCGGTTAAGTGTCCGACTTCGGCTCAGGTCATGATCTCACAGTGCTGACAACCAGCTCAGAGCTTGGCGCCTGTTTCAGATTGTGTTTCCTTCTCTCTCTGACCCTCCCCTGCTCACACTGTCTCCCTCTCTCTCAAAAGTAAATTAAAAAAAATTCTTTTTAATTTTTTAAAAAATCAATAAATAGGAGAATATAGAAGCCAGAGGAAGCAACTCATCTCAAGGGCATCATAAGGGCTTCAAATGGGTGACTTGTGAGCAAGAACCTGATGAAGTTGGAAGGTGACGACAGGATATGGGACAAATGAGAGAGAAAATAAAGGAAGAGAAATCTCATAGAGCTACTAAAACATCCTTGGTAAGAAACAAAAAAAGGCTGAGTAAAAATATTAAGTTAAAACATGAGATCACTATTTTTGTAGGTCAAAAATCATTAGATATTGAAATATAAAAACACTGGATATTGGAATTTCATGTTTGCAACCTAATAAAAGCAATTCTTCAGAGGAGAAAGAAGAATTTGATAACTGTCATTAGGGTAAAAAGTTTTACAGGGCACCTGGGTGGCTCAGTCAGTTGGGCATCTAACTTCAGCTCAGGTCATGATTTCACGGTTCCTGGGTTCGAGCCCTGCATCAGGCTTTGTGCAGACAGCTAGCTCAAAGCCTGGAGCCTGTTTCAGATTCTGTGTCTCCCTCTCTTTCTGACCCCCTTCTCACGTTATCTCTCTCTCTCTCAAAAGTAAATAAAATGTTAAAATAAATAAATAAATAAAATTTAAAGTTTTATTTGCCTTTTAAAAAGAATCAAATTTCATAATGCACATAATGCTGTCCAACCTAGATTATCCTCCAAATCTTTAAATAATATTTAAAATGTTATTGATAGCTATAAAAACAAGTATATTAAACAGACTTTAAACTTGATAGGGAAGTATCTGCATCCCAAGAATTACAATGCTGAAGGAAGAAATTAAAGACCTAAATAAATGGAGAGAGAAATTATGTTCATGGATTGGAAAATTCAACACAGCAAAGATGTCAATTCTTTCCAGATTAATAAACAGATTTAAAGAAATGAACATCAAAATCCAAGCAAGGACTGTGACACACACTTATTCCAGAATTTACATGGAAGGACACAGCACTTACTAAAATGATTTTGAAAAAGAAGAATAAAATGGGAGGACTTTAGATTAAGGCTTTACATGAAGGCTACACAGTCAAAAAGACAGTGTGGGGGTGTCTGGGTGGCTCAGTTGGTTGCATGGAAAATTTCGGCTCAGGTCTTGATCTCATGGTCTGTGAGACTGAATCCCATGTCAGACTGCTCTGACAGCACAGAGCCTCCTTGGGATTCTCTCTGTCTCCTCTCTTGCTGCTCTCACCCCCATGCCACACTATGAATGAATGAATGAATGAATGAATGAATGAATGACAGTGCGATTTGGGCAGGGAGATAGATAACATAGACCAATGGCACAGACTCATCTGAGCCCAAGGACTTTTATGAAGGCACAAAAACAAGTCAACAGTGAATCTGGCAATGATTTCATGGGCATGATAAAAGCACAAGCAACAAAATAAAAACAGAGAAACTGGACTTCATCAAAATAATAAACTTTTACATATCAAAGGACACAAAGGCAACCCATAAAATGGGAGAAAACACTTGCAAATCACATATTTGGTAAGGAACTGATACACAGAATACATAAAGAATTTCTACAATTCAACAAAAGTCAAATGATTCAATTAAAAACCGAGGAAAGAAGTTAAACACATATCTCTCCAAAGAAAATATATAGTCAAGAAGGACATGAAAAGCCATTCACCATTACCAATCATAAGGGAAATGCAAATGAAAACCACAATGATATCACCTCACACCCATTGTGAAGGCTATTATCAAAAACAGAAAATATCAAGTACTGGCAAAAATATGAAGTAACTAGAAGCCTGGTGGGAATATAAAATAGTTGCAGCTGCTGTGAAAAACCATATGACAAAAAATTAAACAGAATTACAATGATTCAGAAATTCCAAAAAAAAGAAAAATGAAAGTAGGGACTCCAACAGATAGTGGCATGCCCATTTTCCAGCAGC
>JAESUZ010004078.1:0-77040 GCA_017311185.1 Proteles cristata cristata | reverse complement strand
GGGAAAGGAAAGAAAAGCTGAAATTGCTCATAGAACCGTCCCTGGATAAGAGAAAAAAAACTCAGCTTTGAAAGACAGTGTTTTTTAGCTCTGGCTGGGGTGCTGACCTTAAACTAGGTACCCTGGTCCCAGAAGGTGCCAAAAAAAACTGAACTGCCTTGCGACCGGCACCATCCATGGCTGCAGTGGCCAGGTGAACCTGCAGCAATGCCTGCGGAGGCGATCCCGGCGGGTGAAGCAGGAGCAGTGCGCTAGCAACAGCGGCCAGCTGATGCTGCGGCAGCGACCCGATAAAGAGGTACTGGCGCCAGGGAAAGCAGCAGCGGCGCGCTGAGGCGGTCCCTTGAAGCAGCAACTTCGCACTGCAGCGACACGGACTCTATGGACCTGAAGTTGCTAAGTTCCCTGAACACACTCGGGTTGTATCCCTGCTTGACTCCGGTGGATCTGAGGCTGCGACACTTCCCCCAACCCCCACTCAACCCCCAGGCAACAGGGAAGAAGCAACCTGCGGGACTGTTCAGGGCAGTATAACAAAGCCCACGGACTGGGACCAGGAAACAGGCGGGGTGTGGGGCATAGAACTCAGCCCACCTTGGCTACATCCTCAGCACAGGGAGATCAAAACGAAGAAGTGATTTGCAACGCTTGGTTGAGAAGGGAATGGGGCAACTCCATTCTTCTCCCCACAACCACAAAGAAGGGCCTCAGGGAGGCCAGCAGACCCAGTGGAGACAAGACCTATCTACAGCAAACCATACCCATACCCTCCAGATAGCTGGTTTGTTGTTTTTGGAGCTTTATTTTTACTTGAGCCTGGGTTTCCATGTTTATTGGTTTTGTCTGTGTGTTTGTGTACCCTTGTTCCCTCTGTGGTTGTCTGTTTACTTTTTCCAGGGCTGCCTCAAGAAACAAGCCAAACTACACATTGTGAAGAGTCCCAAATACCACTACCAGGAGGGAAGCAAAATAACCAAACGCTTCACAAGAGAAACCAAGAGATACCATCCAAAGAACACTTCCTGAACAGACAGGCCCTGAACAGTCAAAAGAGAACTCTGTAATACTGCAGAACTCGCAGGGGCCATCTGTACAACAGGCTTTTAAAATTAACAAGAGATAGAAAGCTAACCAAAATGACAAAACAGAAGAACTCTCCTCCAAAGAAAGTCCAGGAAGAAATGACAGCTAGAGAACTGCTCAAAACAGATATAAGCAATATAACTGAACAAGAATTTAGAACAATAATCATAAAGTGAATCACCAGGCTTGAAAAAAGCATGGAGGACATCAGAGAAACTATGGCTAGAAATAATATGGAGCTTCAAAAATATTTATGTTGAATTAAAAAATGAGATAAATGAGATACATAATAAACTGGAGGCGTCTAATGCACGGATTGAAGAGGCAGAAAGGAGAATAAGTGATTTAGAAGACACTATTATAGAAAAAGAAGAAACTGAAAAAAAGAGAGACAAACTGATCCAGGAACATGAAAGAAGAGTTCGAGAGCTCAACGATACAATCAAACGGAACAACATCGAATTGCAACAACATAGGAATTCCAGAAGAGGAAAAGGGAGGGCAAAAAGCTGAAGGAACCTGGAACAAATTATAGCAGAGAACTTCCCCAACCTGGAGAGGGAAGTTCACGTCGAAATTCAAGAGGCACAGAGAACTCCCCTCAGATATAACTTGAATCTACCATCTGCACAACATATCATAGTGAAACTGGCAAAATATAAGGACAAAGAGAGAATTCTGAAAGCAGTTAGGGATAAAAGGCCCTAACATACAAAGGGAAACCTATCAGAGTGGTGACAGACCTATCTACTGAAACTTGGCAGGCCAGAAAGCAATGTCAGGAGATCTTCAATGTGATGAACGGAAAAAATATGCAGCCAAGAATGCTCTATCCAGCAAGCCTGTCATTCAGAACTGAAGGAGAGATAAAAGTCCAAATAAACAAAAATTGAAAGAATTTGTCACCACTAAGCCAGCCCTACAAGAAATCCTGAGGGGGATTCTCAGAGGGAATTATTACAAGGAATGAAGGCACCAGAGACACCACCACAAGCATGAACCCCACAAAGGACACAATGACTCTAAACTCATATATTTCAAAAATAACACTGAATGTAAATGGGCTGAATACTCCTATCAAAAGACAAAGGGTAGCAGAATGGATAAAAAAACAAAATTCATCTATTTGCTGTCTACCAGAAACGCATTATAGACTGAAAGATACCTTCAGATTAAAAGGAATGGGATGGAGAAATATATATCATGCTATGGAAAGTCAAAAGAAAGGTGGAGTAGCTGTACTTATATCAGACAAACTGGACTTTAAATTAAAGACAATAACAAGGGATGAAGAAGGGCATTATATAATAATTACAGGGTCTATCCATGAGGAAGAACTAACAATTATAAATGTCTATGCACCGAATATGGGAGTACCTAAATATTTAAAACAATCACAAACGGAAACAATCTTATAGGTAAGAATGTGCTAATAGTAGGAGACTTCAATACTCCGCTTACAGCAATGGATAGATCAACCGGATAGGAAATCACTAAGGAAACAATAGACTTGAATGACACATTGGACCAGATGGATCTGACAGATATATTCAGAACTCTACATCCCGAGGCCATGGAATTCACTGTCTTCTCAAGTGCGCATGACACATGCTCCAAGATAGATCACATACTGGGACATAAAGCAACCCTCAATAAATATAAAAGAATTGAGATCATACCATGCACACTTTCAGATCCCAATGCTATGAAACTTGAAATCAATCACAGGAAGAAGTCTGGAAAACTTCCAAAAGCATGGAGGTTAAAGAACACCCTACTAAAGAATGAATGGGCCAATCAGGCAATTAGAGAAGAAATTAAAGAATACGTAGAAACACATGAACATGAAAACACAACAACCCAAACTCTATGGGATGCGGCAAAGGCAGTCCTAAGATGAAAGTACATTGCACTCCAGGCCTATTTCAAGAAATTAGAAAAAGCGCAGTGAAAAATCTAACAGCTCATCATCTAAAGAAACTAGAGGCAGAGCAACAAGAGCACCCCAAAACTAGTAGAAGAAGAGAAATAGTAAAATTCAGACCAGATATAAACAACATAGAGACCAAAGAAACAAGTGAACATCCATGAAACTAGGAGTTGTTTTTTTGAAAAAACAAACAATTGACAAACCTCTAGCCAGGTTTCTCAAAAAGAATAGAGAGAGCACCCAAATAGGCAAAATCATGAATGAAAATGGACTTATTACAACCAACCCCTCAGAAATACAAGCAATTATCAGGGAATAGTATGAAAAATTATATGCCAACAAATTGGACAACTTAGAAGAAATGGACAAATTCCTAAACACACACTCACTACCAAAATTCACACAGGAAGAAATAGAAAACCTGAACAGACCCATAACTAGTGAAGAAATCGAATCAGTGATCAAAAATCTCCCAACAAATAAGAGCCCTGGACCCGATGGCTTCCCTGGGGAATTCTACCAGACATTTAAAACAGAATTAATCCCAATTCTTCTCAAGTTATTCCAAAAAAATAGAAATCTATGGAAAACTTCCAGACTCATTTTATGAAGCCAGTATCACTCTGATTCCCAAGCCAGACAGAGACCCAGCAGAAAAAGAGAACTACAGGCCAATATCCTTGATAAATACGGATGCAATAATCCTCAACAAGATCCTTGCAAATCGAATCCAACAGCACATAAAAAGAATGATCCACCAAGATCAAGTGAGATTCATTCCTGGGTTACAGGGCTGGTTCAACATTCACAAATCAATCAATGTGATACATCACATCAACCAAAGAAAAGATGAAAAAACATATGATCCTGTTGATAGATGCAGAAAAAGCATTTGACAAAATATAGCATCCCTTCTTAATAAAGACTCTAGAGAAAGTCGGGATAGAAAGAACTTCCTTAAATATCATAAAAGCCATCTATGACAAGTCCTCAACTAACATCATCCTCAACGGTGAAAACTGAGAGCTTTCCCTCTGAGATCAGGAACACGACAGGGATGTCCCCTCTCACCAATGTTGTTTAACATAGTGCTGGAAGTCCTAGCATCAGCCATCAGACAACAAGAGGAAATCAGAGGCATCAGAATTGGCAAAGAAGAAGTCAAACTTTCACTTCTAGCAGACGACATGATACTCTACATAGAAAACCCGACACACTCCACCAGAAGCCTACTAGAACTGATCCATGAATTCAGCCAAGTTGCAGGGTACAAAATCAACGTGCAGAAATTGGTTGCATTCTTATACACCAAAAATGAAGCAATACAAAGAGAAGTCAAGAAACTAATTCCATTCACAATTGCACCAAAAACCCATAAAATACCTAGGAATAAACTTAACCAAGGATATATGAGATCTGTATGATGAAAACTATAGAAAACTATGAAGGAAATTGAAGAGAACACAAAGAAATGGAAAAACATTCCATGCTCATGGATTGGAAGAATAAATATAGTTAAAATGTCATTACTACCCAAGGGAATCTACACATTCAATGCAATCCCAATCAAAATTGCACCAGCATACTTCTCAAAACTAGAACAAACTATTCTAAAATCTGTATGGAACCACAAAAGACCCCGAATAGCCAAAGTCATATTGAAGAAGAAAACCAAATTGGGAGGAATCACCATCTCATACTTTAGCCTCTACTACAAAGCTGTCATCATTGAGACAGTATGGTATTGGCACAAAAACAGATACATAGACCAATGGAATAGAATTGAGAACTCAGAAGTGGACCCAAAAGTATACAGTCAACTAATCTTTGACAAAGCAGGAAAGAGTTACCAATGGAAACAGGGCCGCCCTGTTTAACAGATGGTGCTGGGAGAACTGGACGGCAACATGCAGAAGAATGAAAATAGATCGTTTACTAACAGCATACACAAAAATAAACTCAAAATGGATAAAGGATCTGAACGTGAGGCAGGAAACCATCAAAACCCTAGAGGAGAAAGCAGGAAGCAAACTCCTTGACCTCCACCGCAGCAATATCTTACCTGACACATCACCAAAAGCAAAAGAATCAAAAGCAAAAATAAACTATTGGGACCTCATCATGGGGAGAAGAAGGGTAAAAATAGTTGGGGAGAGGGAGGACGGAAAACCATGAGAGACTCTTGAATGCTGAGAACAAACTGCTGATGGGGGTGGGAGAAAGGTGAAGTGGAGTGATGGGCATGGAGAAGGGCAGTTGTGGGGATGAGCACTGGGTGTTATGTGGAAACCAACTTGAAAATAAAGTATTTTTTTTTAAAAGCAAGTCAGGAAGAAGATATCTCTATTTTGCCAGAAATAGAAAAGCAACCCATTATGTTGATTGAATCTGTCACATTAGTTATAAGCATTAATCATTCATACAAATGAAATATCTTGTGTATACGTGACATATATATCAAGGGAGTTAATAGCATGGTATCTAGGGACTGATTAGGTTCAATTCTAGCTCTGCAACTTCCTGGGCAATTGATATTGAGAAAATTATTTAATTTTTCTAGGCCTCACCCATTTGCAGCATGGATATATTAGCAGTACCTATCTCATAAGGTCAATCTAAAAATTAATAGGGATAAAATAGACAAAACCCTTAGAGGATATACTCATCACAAAATTAGTACTTAAGAAATGTTAGCTACACATACATATAAACATATGTATAGTTTAACCTAATCTTTCAGTAAAAACAAGACAAAAACTAACCAAACATTAAGATTGTCAAATGGCATTTTAAGTCATTAAGTGCCTTATATTGGTATGCCTCCAACTGAATTCCACGTGTTTAATTCGACTGGAGCAATCCCAGAGGCCTGCAGGAACTTTGAGGAAAACTGTCAGTCAGTTATTACTGATATCAAAGGAGCTGAAGTTGAATCAGTCTTTTCAGAGCTCCCTTTGTGAGTCTGAATATAACCCGGGCTGAAATTTCAACCTACTTCCTTTTTGACAACTCATTCGCCTACTACTCTGGGTTTTACATATGGTAATCTTTTGGCTGTTTTCAGGGTAGAGTTACTGGGTAAATTTGTTTAAACTAAGGATTATCAACTTGTGGCTTTATACTTTGAATATCACAGTATAGGATTTAGAATTGTTTATTTAATCTGACCTGGTCTTAGGCAAAATTTAGAATTTAACAAAGCTGACCCATATTCTCAATCTGCATCCCAGATTCCCAGTTTGGCATTTTTTTTCCCTTATGTCTTTTAAAAAGAGTCATTTTCTCACAATAAAGTTTTTTTCACCTTAAAAATGTTATACTAGGGGGTTGTTGGAGGGAAGGTGGGTGAGGAGATGGGTTAATGTGTGATGAATATTAAGGAGGGCACTTGTGATGAACACTGGTGTTATATGTAAGTAATGAATCACTAAATTATACTCCTGAAACTAATATTACACTAATATGTTAACTACCTGGAATCTAAATAAAAACTTGAAACTACAGAAGAAAAGTTATAGTGGAGGTGGAAGAACATGTTTTCTCTGAAATGAGAGAAGATATGTGGATAGATATCATCCCTTTCTATATCCTCAGTAGAGAACAATTTAAAAATGATGTAGCACAAAGGGACAATAGGTTGTTTCCCCTTCCATGCACAGTGTTCTCTTTTCCTCTGTTTTCCACTCCCAATTTTTAGGAAAATATCTAAATATCTGACCCTTAAATGAGTAAGAATAAGGAAACCAGTCAATGATATTGTAATAGCTGTATATGAGCACAGATGGAAGATACCCTTGTGGTGAACATAGCATAATGCATAAACTTCTTGAATCACTATGTTGTACAACTGAAACGAATGTAACATTGTGTCTCAACTGTATATAAATTTAAAAAAATTAAAAATAATATTTAAAAAATCCATTAAAAATAAGTAAAACTTAGGAAAAGTCTTGCAGGCCAGAAACCAGTTTTATGGATTGGACGTTGCAATGAAATACTCTTGAAGAATTATTGAAAATGATAGTTAAACAGTAACATAAAACATAATTTTGAAAGCATAGTGAATAGAATAAAAGAACAAAAGCCTCCCTGAACATCAAAACTTGCTTTACTAACACTATAGTGCTTTAAAGGCTACATGAATTTATTTCTTTTTTTAAAAACTTTTTCATTTTTTTTTTGAGGGAGAGAAAAACAAAGCATGAGTGGGGATGGTTAGAGAGAGGGAGACACAGAATCCAAAGCAAACTCCAGGTTCTGAGCTGTCTGCACAGAGCCCAACGTGGGGCTCGAACCTATGGACCACAAGATCATGACCTGAGCTGAAGTCAGATACTTAACTGACTGAGCCACCCAGGTGCCCCAAGAATGTATTTCTTATTCTTAGCATCTTCCTCTTCATATTTGTGGTCAAATGATCAGAGTCTGTTAGTACAACCGTATTAAGGACAGATTAGGGATACCTGAATGGCTCGGTTGTTTAAGCAACTGACTCTTGATTTGGGCTCAGGTTATGATCTCACAGTTCCTGGGATCAAGCTGCTTGTCGGGCTCTGTGCTAGGCATGGAGCCTGCTTGGGATTTTCTCTCTTTCCCTCTCTTTCTACACTCTTCCACTCTTGCATGCTCTCTCTTTCCAAATAAATAAACTTTTTTTTTTTTTTAAAGAAGGACAGATTAGACACCGTTAAAGATGATAAAGCAGACAGGTGGTTGTCACACATGAATGAGCATAGAAACTTATTTGTTTTAAAAATTAAGCATTTGATAGGGGCGCCTGTTTGGCTCAATTGGTTAAGCATTTGACTTTGGCTCAAGTCATAATCAGACGGATTTTGGGTTCGAGTCCTCTATCAGATTCTGAGCTGACAGCTCAGAACCTGGAGCCTGTTTCAGATTCTATGTCCCCCTCTCTCTCTCTGCCCATGCCCCACTCATGCTCTGTCTCTCTCTGTCTCAAAAATAAATAAAACAATAAAAAATAAAAATTAAGCATTTGAGAGTTTAAAAATGGTTAAATTCTGGGAAAATGTTATGTTTTTCATAGTTTTAAATAGAGTAATATATCTTAAGTAACAGAAATCTTGACTTAGTCTTCAAGAATGGCTATATGATTATTTTTCTTAAAATTAAATGTAAATATCACTCTTGCACATTTTTTTTTAGAATTATTGTCTGTGCTATGAGCATAAAATGCTGTGTGGAAACTAACATTTCTCAGAAGACCCATACCTTTATCAAGTACTTTATGAAGATGTGTACCAATATTAGTTGATATAAAAATGTTGGGATTTGGAGCCGACAGCCAAGAAATAATTCTTGAGACATCATTCATGCAAAAAAGGTGGTTTTATTAAATCATGGGGACAGAACCCTTGAGGAGAAAGAGCTGCATTAGGGTTGTAAGGGATGACTGATTATACATTTTCAAGTTGGGAGTTATGGATAGCACAAGGCTCCAAGGTATTTTGGAAACAAGGTATCCAGGACCATGAAGGGACTAGCTATTGTTAGGAAAATTCCATTTATTACTGTTTACTAAACGCTCAGTCATGAAACTCTTCAGATGTATATCCGTGGGTCATATATTTGGAGGATGATTGCTGACATATATCTTGAGAGGTAAAAGAATTTCCCAGAGGGATTCCTATATGTTTAAAGTAGACTCACAGGATCCTGAGGGGTCAGAATAATGTTAAGCTAATATTTCCTTTTGCCTTTAGCAAAGTGTCAATATTGAGGCAGCTGAATTCCCAGAGAAAGGTCACTTTCCCTGCTTTAAGGACTTGTCAATGGGTTGTAAGTAATAAGGACATTTATTTGATTTTTTCTTTTGCCTTTCTTTCCTACATCATTAGTGACACTCTTTTAATCATCTTACTTGGTGTTTCTTTTTTTTTCAGAATTGTTTACTTTGATTTTTTTCTTTTTTTTTTACAAATAGTTTATTGTCAAATTAGTTTCCACATAACACTCAGTGCTCATCCCCACAAGTGTCCTCCTCCATGCCCATCCCTCCTCCCACCCACATCCATCAGTCCTCAGTTTTTGTCAGCATTCAAGAGTCTCTCATGGTTTGCCTCTCCCCCTTTCCCCCACCATTTCTGCCCTTCTTCTCCCCCTTGGTCCTCTGTTAAGCTCCTCCTAATCCTCCTATAGGTGCACACATATGATATTTGTCCTTCTCTGCCTGACTTATTTCGCTCAACATAACACCCTCAAGGTCCATCCATGTTGCTACACATGGCCAGATTTCATTGTTTCTCATTGCCATGTAGTATTCCATGGTATAGATAAACCACATCTTCTTGATCCATTCATCTCTTGATGGACACTTGGTGTTTCTACCATTAGAAATAACCATGAATGGAATTGGCCTTAAATTTGTTTCACTGGCATTTTTTCTCTTATTTGGAGAGCATTAGGTATGGTGAATACTGTTTGTGTAAAATATGTCAATTGAACTTGGGATTGCATTAGAAGCTACACACTTAAAATTCTAGTATGCTATATTTATTTTTCTTTTCATCAGAAGACTGTTTTATATCTCCATTTATGTAGGAAGTGAGTAATAACAAGGTTAAGAAACAGGCTCTGGAATCTGACTACCTGACTTCAAATCCTATCTTTACTATGTAGCCTTATGGCTTTGAGAAAGTTATATAATCATGGTATATCTTAGATTCCTCAGATGTAAAATGGGAATGGTAATATTATCAACTTCTGTCAGCTGTTGTGAGAATTACATGACATACTGCAGTCAAAGACCTTAATCGAGAGCCTGGCACATCATTAAACTCTCAGTAAATGTTAGCTTTCACAACTACGACTACTAATTAACACTGCTGCTTCTACTACTTTTATAAATATTATTGGTTTATGACAATGTGTAATATGTATAATATGGTAAATAAATGGATACTACTGGTACTAATACTAAGAATTAATATTATTGCTAAGATAAGAACAGAGGAATTTCTCTTATTATTCTCTTTCCAAATGTTTACATTTCCTTGACACACCCTAATTTACAAAGGAGTAAACATCACCACTTCCTCTAGCACTGCTGTTGCAACTTCTTATTCTAACACTCATATATATGTACTTTGCTAATGTCTGCATCAGGGCTGTTGAAGTACTGACTATATTTTTTGGGGAATGCTAACTCCAGCAGGAAAATGAATACCATCTGTCTTTTCCTCAAACCCTTGTGAAGGCTGAGTGACATCTGGTGCCCCCAAATCACACCTGCTATATGACTTTAATGCTGACTGCAGCCAAACCCTGTTCTCAGTCCTATGCTTACATTTAAAAAAATGGTATTAAATGAACTACACATATATAGCATATTTAGATTCTGAAAACTTTTCAGCTTCATTGCTAAAGTGAACTGTCTCTTTAACCTTACGTTTTGTAGTCTGCCCAGGAATTCAGTTTATCGTTTATCATATTTTCTTGATATTTATATCCTTACTTCCCTCTCTTTAAAACATTAACAAAATAATTATAGACTTTTCTTTTGAGACTACAACACTTAGTCTAGCAATACTGAGAGGCATATCAGTGAAATTGGTTAGGGTCTTAATGATGAATAATATGGCTTGCCAAGGTATGCTTTATTATTCATTAAAATTTATTTAGGTTGGCCATTAACAATGAAATCTCCAATTAAATATCATGCCAGTTTATAGAAGATAATTTCTAATTTATTCTAATCCCACTAGAAAATTTCAATAGAGTTTTAAAAGTTTTTTTTTATTTAAACATCTTTTTAAATAAAATTTGAAAAATGTTTATTTTGTGTCCATATAGTATGAAAAATAGCTGGCATAATAGAAAAATGCCAGTGAAAATTTATAATATTTTAATATAAAATGTTAAGATATAGCAAGAGCAAACATTAGAGACAAAGGTCAGGATTCTGTAGATTTATATATATATAGTTCCATGTAAAAAATTAGGAGACAAAACAAATCCTGTTTCCAATACCATTTTATTTCTAAACTATAATGTGTACGTAATCACTGTCTTTGGTATGAGGAGAGAAGAGGAAGACATACTTATTATAACATAGTCAATGAGGTATCCACAACTCTATAAGGTTAGCATTATAATTTAGCTTAATACTGTATCTAGATACGCAGAAGACAGATGTAGTAAGTACAGGCCATAGGAAACTATGGTATTTTTCATTGGATTTTAGTCATATTATATGTATGTATATGTATTGTGTATGTTCATGTATATATGTACATATATTTTTAAATATATACACATATGATACACACACACATATAGCAAATCTATTAGATTAGAAGGTTTCAGTAGCTGGTGAATCAGAATATTCTCATTCCTTTTAGTATCAGAACTCATATAGGATCAGTAATAAACAAAATTAAAAAGCCAGCACCTTGGAAATGTATCTATTGCTGAAACAGTATACCTAAGTTGACCAAATGCAGTTTGATGGAAAATATGCTGGATGAATTTTTCAGTTAGTCCAAATGGTATTTTGGTCCCAAATATATATAGTGTCTCTAGATTTGCACTCTGATAAGTTTAATACAGCATAAGGGTAATTATGAATGCTATTATATATGTTTAGGCATTGTTGAAACAACTTAAATGTTCAACAGCTAGGGAACTAGTTAAAACAAACTATTAGAAAAGTAATCATATAAACATAGTTATATGTGGCTTTGGAAGAATTAATTCCAAAGGGTTAGCAATCATTTTCTCTGGATGGGTGATATTATGGGTGTTATAGTCTTCTTTTGCATATTTGTATTTTTCTCTAAGAACTTTCTTTGCTTTTGTAGTAATAAAAAAATAATTAAAGAGCTAAAGGGACCTAAAATCTTAAAAAGATATTAAAAAATCTGAAATATTTGGGGGGGTTGGCTTTTATCTATTTTGATTATGCCTGTTCTAATAATATGACAATGTTTTCTTTTTCTGGCACTGTATACAATATTGAAGTTTAATTTAAATATTTTTCAAATAGAAAAATGGACCAAAATTCATAGTCATATACACAGAATGTAAGACTACTCCTACAACCCTCCAAATTGCCGTATACTTCAAAAAGGAGAATCTGTTGTTTTTTTTTTAATTTAACAAACCAATTTTGGCTAAATTGTGTTTTCGCTGACTTATTTCAGCCCAAATTTTGTGTAAATACCTACATTCTAAAGAAGGTGAATTCAAACACATCTAGAGGACCTATGTTTATAAAGTCTTGCTACACACTATGCCTACATCACTTTCATATAAGCAGCCATAGGGAAAGTGAGCTGAAGTGTTCTTCGGCTTAGATTTTAATCAGAGATTCATGGTTGCAAAGCTGCAAGAATGGCTAACAGGGGGCATTTTTGTCCTCTAAATCTCAGCTTCTCCCACTTCTCAAAGTGAAAGGTAACAGATGAGTCCCCTTTGTGCCCCGTCACTATGAGTCAGAGCTGGTGGCAAACAGGCTGGGTTATAAAGGAGAATGAGTGAAGACTCTTCTCCCCACCTCACAGAGAGTGAAAGGAAAGCCAACAGATACTCCCCAACCCTGCCTGGTGTCCACACTGAAAGTGGAACTGGCTCACCCCATCTGCTAATGATCGACTGGCAAGCAGTAGGCACCTGCAGGTGATCAATACTCACCATCGTTGGCCAACCTCTGCCAGTCCCAGTACATCACACAGGATCCACAGATAGGGAAGAGACATCTTAATCTAGCAAAATACAGCTTTTTTTTTTCCAGAAAAAAAACGTTCAAGTGATTTTTAATGATGAAAGTGGTTTTAGAGCAGCTGTGGAGATGTGTTACATGCACACTGGAAGGTCAGCAAGAAGGTTGACATGCCTTTGCCATATTGACACATTTTGGGGTAATAAATTCATCTTATTCACTAGTAAATAGTGTTAAGTTCTTCTGGGGCTAATACTCTCTCTTGGAGTACCACCATAGGACTCTATTGAAGAAGAGATTTTGGTGTGGCCCAAGACTTGAACCTCAAATCCTAGGAATGGGGAAGGCCTTGCCTATCCACCCATGACCAGTGTAGTGGTTAGAAGTCACCAAGTCTCATCCACATACTCCAATCCATCCAAACCACGCCGACACACTCAAAACCACTTGCTGGTCAATGTGTTGACTGAATCAAAGGCACAATCAAAATGCTTGTACAGTCTACAATTACCTTTTCAATTTGTGGCTTATTTTCAATTTGTGGCTTATTTCAATTTGTGGCTCACTTTATTAAAAAAAACTCAAAGCAGTTTACAATAAGACATGTAAAATAAGACAATTGAAAGTCCGAATATTTTAAAACAGGTCAAAACCATTTAGAAAGAAGAAAAGATGATTGAATTGCAGAAATTAAAAAAAAATATTTAGCTCTAAGATTCCTGGCAACAAAGGCCCTAAGGGAAAATTTTCATTGTCTGAAAGTGAAAGCACACCAGTTCACATGTGGATGGAAATGCTCACTTTGTGATGGAAATGCTCTCCTGGAAACAAATCCTAGGAAGGATGTACATTCTTTAAACAAGCCAAGACTTTTGTTTTCATTTGCTAAAGGGAGGCTATTATCTAAGTATTTCTAAATCTTAACATGCTTAAAGTAAAGACACTCCACATCAAACCAAGCATATGAAATCATGAATCTATAGCTCTAACACAAGGCAAAAGCAAAATGGTAGACTTCTTCTGACAAATTGCTCTTCTAATCCATTTTTCCCCCTAGAAGTAGCTATTTGGCAGTAAAACTGAATGCCAAGACTTTGGAAATATCAATTATTACAAAAGGCTGAAAGAATCTAGCAGCTAATGATAATTAGGAGAAATGCAGGAAATACATGTTTTAATCACTGGTAAAAAGAAAACCAAAACAAAACAAAGAAAAGAAAAACAAAAACAAAAACAAAAACCCTCTACTTTAGCCCACCTAGCAAGGAACCTTACATTGTCTTTCTGGTATTGAAGCAAATTATCGGGTAAACTCATTCATGATAATGATGGGGTATTAGGGTAATGATGGGGATCGGAGCTAACAGCCAAGAAAGAAGTCTTGAAGATGTCTTTGGTGCAAAAAGATTATCTTATTAAAGCACAAGGACAGGACACAGGGACAGAAAGAGCTGCGCTGAGGTTGTGACGGATAACTCATTATATACCTGCAGGAGGGGGTTAGGGTTAGAATAAGTCTCTAAGGTATTTTAGAAGCAAGGTTTCCAGGACCTTGAGAGGCTAGCTGTTGTTAGGAAAATTTTATTTATTACTATTTAGTAAAACTTCAGTCATGAAACCCTTCAGATGTATATCAGGGGGGCATAAGCTTGGAGTATAATTTCCAGCATATATCTTCGGGGAGTTGAGATAAAGGAAGATTCCAAAGGAATTTTCATATGTTGAAGTAGACTTATAGGATCCTTGGGGATCAGGATGAAGCTAAGCCAAGATTTCCTTTTGCCCCAAGCAAAGTATCATCATCGAGGTCACTCTGCCTGTTTCAAAGACTTGTCAGTGGGCTATAGGCAGTAAGGAAATTTAATTTTTCTTTTGCCTTAGTTTCCCACATCACCATGGCAAGCACTTAAACCCCTTTCTTTTGTTTTCGGGTAACCAGGAGTGTGTGAGGAATATCACACATATTCCACCCAGTAGTTGGTGGGGGGTGGTGGTGGTGGCTAGCTTTTACTTCGTCTTCAGGTTGCATTATGCTCCCTCATCAATAAGATGTTCAAAATATTATCACTAATAGTGAGACTTGTGAGACTAAGATTTAACTGGTTCCCTTCAAATATTACTGGTGCATGATTCATGGTTAAGGCTAGGTTTGGAGACTATAGATAAATGTGAATAATAAAAGGCTCTGGCTGAGACATAAGTCTCAGGACTCTAAACTCTGAGTGGCAGGAGAAATACCACTTTTCTTCAAAGCCTTGAACTATCTGGAAGATTGACTTATTAAATATTAGAGTCAGCACAGGTCACATTGCTTAACTTTCAGTACATTAACTTGGGTCAGCTCAGTAATATTTATAAGACTGACGAAAAAGGTTATATTGTGTTTTGTAGACACTGCTTTTGCAGCATATCTCAGATAATCCACATGGGCCTAAGGAAGGGAATTATACTACTCTAATTCTAAAATTGTGAGAACAATCAAAAGGAAAAATGAAAACACAACCCAAACAAAACAACTATTTAAAGAAAGCTCTGTGAAAGTCATTTTAGGAAATAAAACTTGTAATAGTTTAATCTGATTAGGTTTTTACATTATTCATCACAAGTACTTAGAATTCCAATATCGTTTATCACTGATTTATTATAACCCATTTGTAATGTTTTCCTGCTTACTTTCTTTGTGAACAAACGCCATGTGAATACAGTCACCACTAAAGACCAATTTATTATAGCCTACAGAGGGCTGAGGGAAACAATCTGTTTTTCCTTTGTTTTCCTGCTTCCAGAGTTTTCCAGAAAGAAACTCTTTGTTGCAGCAATCACGGTTATTATTCTTTTTATGGTTACTGTACAGGTAAGCAAACCATTTAAATAGTGCAATTTGTAGTCTTTCACTTAGAAGGAAATGAATGGGCCAACACTCTCAAAATCTTGTATTGAGTTAGTTTATATTTAGAACATTGTAGCATGTGAAATAGTTTCTATCATAACCCAAAGAGGATATTTACAAAATCTGAGATGGGTTCTATTTTTAAATCAACAGAGGAATGGGAGAATGAGTTATTTATTCTAGTGGCTGACACTAATAGATTTACAACAAATATTGCATTTCAGCTACTTAAAAAAGGTAAGGTTGAAGGGTGACTGGGTGACTCAGTTGGTTAAGTGTCCGACTTCAGCTCAGGTCACGATCTCAGGTCGGAGACTGAAGCCCGTTTCAGATTTTGTGTCTCCCTCTCTCTCTGACCCTCCCTTGCTTGCACTCTGTCTCTCAAAAATGATAGAAAAAACTAAATTATTTTTTTTAAAGTAAGATTGACATAGAGAGCAGAAGAGGAGATACACGCTTTTGGAATTTCATACTAAAGCAACTTTTATTTTGAATTTTCTCTTTGATCTGTCCATTTTACCATTTCTCTATAATAGCTAATAACTGTCAGTTCTATAGAGCTGGTCAAAAATTCCTGGAAAAATATATAAAACCCTATTCAGTATCCAAAATACTATTTGAAATTTTGGCTAACTTTTAAAAACTAGTATAATGATGCTGGATATTGTGTGTTGTGGTAAAACAAGTCAGGAGATATGAGTTTGGAAGGCACTTCTTTTTTTTTTTTTAATAGTTTGAAAGGCACTTATTTAAACATATTAATTTTTCTAAAATGGATGATTGTTTACTTTTTGAAATTTTTGGGTAAATGACTAATTTACTAATTCTTTTCAATAGTTTATTGTAGAGTTGGTTTCCATATAACACCCAGTGCTCATCCCCACAAGTGCCTTCCTCCATGCCCATCACCCTCGTCCCCGTCTCTTGCACCCCCATCAGCCCTCAGTTTGTTCTCATCATTCAAGAGTTTCTCATGATTTGCCTCCCTCCCTCTCCCCCTCTATTTTTTCCCTTCTTCTCCCCCATGGTCCTCTGTTAAGTTCCTTCTACACCTCCTATATGTGCAAATATATGGTATATGTACTTCTCTTCCTAACTTATTTCGCTCAGCATAACATCCTCAATTTCCATCCATGTTGCTACAAACGGCCAGATTTCATTCTTTGTAATTACCATGAAGTATTCATTGTGTAGACAAACCACATATTCTTGATCCCTTCGTCAGTTGACGGACACCATGTTTTGGCTATTGTTGAGAGTGCTGCTATCCTCTCCAGCATCTAGCGTTCTCTGATTTGCTCATCTTAGCCACTTTGACTGGCATAAGGTGATATCTCAGTGTGGTTTTGATTTGTATTTCCCTTATGAGGAGGGATGCTGAGCATCATTTCATGGGTCTGTTGGCCATCTGGATGTCCTCTTTGGAGAAGTGTCCATATCTTCTGCCCATTTCTTCACTGGATTGTTTGTTTTCTGGGTGTGGAGTTTGGTGAGTTCCTTATAGACTTTGGATACTAGCCCTTTATCTGATGTGTCATTTGCAACTATCTTTTCCCATTCCATTGGTTGCCTATTAGTTTTATGGATTGTTTCCTTTGCCGTGCAGAAGCTTTTAATCTTGATGAGGTCCCAATAGTTCATTTTTGCTCTTGATTCCCTTGCCTTTGGGGAAGTGTCAAGTAAGAAATTGCTGTCGTTGAGGTCAAGGAAGTTGGGTTTCATACGGTTTCCTATGGCTTCAGATCTTTTCCGTGTGAGGCATGGGCGCGAGTGCAGGTTCAGAACTCCCTACTTCTCTGCCATCTTGCCCCTTCCCCTGATTTCAATCTTCTTGACTTTGTTGAGACTTGTTTTTTGGACTAGTATGTGATCAACTCTGGAAAATGTTCCATTTGTACTTGAAAAGAAGGTGTATTCTGCTGTTTTAGGATGGAATGTTCTGAATATATTTATTATTTTTTAATGTTTATTTACTTTTGAGAGAGAGAAAGAGATTGAGAAAAGAGAGGAAGACACAGAATCTGAAGTAGGCTCCAGCTTCTGAGCTGTCTGCATAGAGCCTGATGTGGGGCTTGAACTCATGAATCATGAGATCATGACCTGAGCCAAAGTCGGATGCTTTACCGACTTAACCAGCTAGACACCCCATGGAATACATCTATTGAATCCATCTGTTCCACTGTGTCATTCAATGCCATTGTTTGCTTGTTTATTTTATGTTTAGATGATATATCTGTTGAAGTAGGTGGAGTGTTAATGTCCTCTAATACTGTACTATTTTTAATAGTTCCTTTATACTTGTTATTAAATGTTGTAGGTACTTGGGTACTCCTATACTGAGTGCATAATTATTCACAATTCTTATATCTCTTTGTTGGATTGTCCCCATTATTATTTTATATTGTTCTTCCTTGTCTATTGTTGCATTCTTTGTTTTAAAATCAATTTTGTCCAATGTAAGTATTGCTACTCTGGCTTCTTTTGTCATCTATTTACATGATAGATATTTGTCCATCCCCTCACTTTTTACAAGTGTCTTTGGATATAAAATGAATTTCTTGTAGGCAGTTTATAGCTGGGTCTTGTTTTTTTATCCACTCTAACATTCTATGTCTTTTGTCTGGAGTTTTTGGCCATTTACATTCTATGCAATTATTGATAGATGTGTACTTATTGTCATTTCAATTTTTTTGTACTTGTGTCTGTAGGATTCTCTGATCCTTTCTTTTATTTCTCCCTTTCATAGTTTGCTGATTTTCTTTAGTGATATATGTGGATTACGTTCTCTTTATTTTTTGCATATTAATTACTGATTTTTGATATATGGTCAACATCATATTGGTGTATAACTTCTTCTCCATATAACCGTGTATATTAAGTTGATGGTCATTTAAGTTTGAACCCATTCTTTCCTCATCTCCTCCTTATGTTTTAGGTATATGTTGTCATATTCTCTATCTTTTCATTTTATGAGTTCCTTGACTAATTTACTAATTTTACAGAGATACACAGTTCTACTGTGTATTCTACTGCTTTTGTGTTTCTTACTTGTATACTGTCAATTTTTTCCTCTGTCCAGTCAAAGGGTCCCCTTTAGTATTTCTTGCAGAGCTTGTTTAGTGGTCATGGACTCCTTTAGTTTTTGTTTGTCTGGGAAATTCTATAGCTCTACTTCTATGCTTCTAATTCTATGCTGAATTGCACCTTTGCTGGATAGAGAATTCTTGGCTGCAGATTTTTTTTTCCCCATTCAGCACTTTGAATATATCATGTCATTACCTTCTGAAAACTCCTCTGCTAGCTTTTTGGGTTTTCCCTCATAAGGTGCTATCTCCTCTGTCTTGCTAGTTTATTATTTTTTTTTCTTTAGCACAATATTTTGCCAATTTAATTACACTATGTCTTGGTGTGGGTCTCTTGGTGTCTCTGCTTTGTCAATTTTCTTTGTCTGCATTTCCTGGATCTGAATACCTGTTTACTTTCCCAGATTAGGAATATTTTCGGCTATTATTTCTTCAAATACACTTCATGTATGCTTTTCCCTCAATTGTTATTTGGGTACTTCTATAATATGAATATTATTACATTTAATGGAAGCATTGAATTCCCTGAGTCTACTCTGGGTTTTGCATAATTCTTTCTTCTCTCGTTTGTTCAAGCTTGATTACTTTCCATCAGTCTGTCAACTTGGTCATTAATTCCTCTAATTCTTTCATCCTGCTTTCATTTAATCAAACATGGTTCTCATTTCATTTATTGTGTTCTTTATGTCTCCTATGCTATTGCTCATCTCTGTGTTAAGGGTATCACTCATGTCTTCCACTCTTTTCCAAGCCTGGTTAATATCCTCATGATCATTACTTTAAATTCTCTATCAGGCATATTGCTTATATCTGTTTCACTTAGACCTCTGGCTATGACCTTGTCCTGTTGTTTCATTTGGGATAAATTTCTCTGTTCTCATTTTATCTAAGTCTCTCTGTGTCTGCTTGTCTGTGCTAGGAAAATGAGATACATCTCCTGTTCTTGAGAGTAAAGGCCTTCTGAAGAGGAGGTCCTGTAGTGTCCTGCCACATAGTACTCCCTGTTACCCAGTGCTTGGCTCTTCTGTGAGTTATTCCAGTTTGTGTTGTGTGTGTCTCACTGTTTTGTCCTGGTCACTTTATCTTATAGGCCAGTTATCTGAAGGGACTGTCTTTGCCTGTTGTGGGCAGTAGTTGGTCCCTGGCCTGAATATGTCACATTTTAACTAGGTGTGCTCTAGTCTCTTTGTGAAATAAGAACTGTCACCATCACCACCAGAACCAAGACTCCAGAAGACTCCTGTGTCAGGACATGCAGTTTGAAAAGAGGTTTGGGCTGATCTTCTGAAGGAGGAACCCACTGTGCTGGGAGTGAAACATGCATGATTAGGAAGGATGGTTCCAAAAGAGCACAGTGGGCAGGGCTTTTTGTAAGTAAGGTAGGTAATGAGCATTGGCACTGTACTGTTACATGCAGGTTGCTCTGTGCTTATGTTTGGGGGTGAGAGAGGGGGATGGCACCTGCTAGCTCATTTGTTTCCAAAATGGTCTCTTCATGAACACTGTCTCTCTGGGACACACTGAAAGATGAGCAGATCACCCCCCAAATGTGTGCTTCACGCACCCTTCAGATAGCTATGTCCATGCTATATGTCCAGAGGTTGTTTGCCTGCCTTCTCTCCAAGAACAGCACAAAACCCTCCAGTCTCTAGTCCAGCTATGCCTACTGAATTTTAAAACCCAGGCTTTAAGCCTAGCTTGTTGGAAGAACTCACGAAATTCACCCCCTTTTGCTTTCCAAGCCAATTCCTTTTGGGATTCATGTTCCCAATGTGCTCCCCTGTGTGCTAGTCTGTCTCTTGCCCTTCTCTGTGACTGTGGCCTCCTCCCCACCTCAGTGACCACTATCTCTTTCTCTCTCAATCCACATCTCCGCACTTCCTAATTTCCTTGACGTGGTCTTTTGTCTACCTTTAGTTGTGGAGTTTGTTTTGCCAGGCTTTGGGTCAGTTTCTAGGATATTCAGGGTGATTTGATGATTATTTAGTTGTATTTGTGGGACAAATCAAACCTAGGGTCCTCTGACTCTGTTGTCATCTTCCACTCTCCCACTCTATTTGCCTAAAATTTGAATACTGTCCTCACTGTCCCCTCAAAATTGTTCTTGATAGAGTCTCTTCTGGACTCCACATTGCCAAGTTAGGACACATTCTTTTGTTATAATATTACAAAACTTGTTAGTGGAGTTTCATACAGTGGACTACTTCCTCTTTCTTGAAACACTTTTTTTTTTTCTTAGCATCACACTTTCCTAGTGTTTCTGAGCTTCTGGGCATGTTATTTTCTTTTTTGTAGTTTGATCTTCCTCTATTGAACTTTAAATGTGAGAATTCTCTAGAATTAGGACCTAAACATTCTCTTCTCACTACACTTTTTCATTAGGTGATTATACTCATTCTCATAGCTTCAAATGCAATATAAGTTCTGATGACTTCCAAATGCTTTTATCTAGTTCACATATCTACTCAGGGGTATAGATGTGTATATTCAACTATTTCATAATTTCTCTTGAATGTCTCATAAGAACATCATACCCAATATGTCCACAAAGGATAGATCAGATCCTAATCAGTTATTTTTTGTCTGTATTAGCTAATAACACTGCCATCTATCCAGGTACTAGAGACAGAAATTTAAAATGCATTTATGATTACTTCTTTTGGCTTATCCCTCACATCAAACTCTGTGGTTTCTAACTCCAAATATATATTAAATTACTGCATTTGATTTTTAAAAATATATTTTAAGATATACATATTATTTTAATAATATTTTTGATTTATAACATTAAAGTTTTCCCCCATACATGGTATTCATTCATTCATTCATACATTCATACACATATATATACCTGCTTACATAGAACTATGAACTCAGTACTCAACCTGAGAAATAAAAGTTAATAATAACCCATGTAGTGCACTCTATCCTGTACCCTTGCCTCTCCATCTCACAGGTAACTGATATCCTGGATATATTATTTACTATTGTAGAATAGAATAGTAGTATGTAGGCATACTATTGTCATGCCTCTTGAAAAAATGTTTGAAATCATATATTACACACATAGACACATACCCTTAAATAGTATATTGATTAGTTTAAATATTTTATAACTTTATAAAAGTAGTCATGTGTTTAGGTATGTGTGTATATGTATGTGTGTGTATATATATTATATATATTATATATATATATTTATATAATTTATATATATATATAACATATATTTATATATATATAAATTTATATAATTTATATATATAAAATATATATTTACTATATATAATTCAGTATATACATATATATACGTATATATGTATACATATATATATACATATACAAATATATGTGTGTGTATATATATATATATATATATATATATATATGATGATGTGGCACCCTCACGGGAAATGATTTTCCATAACATTTGGCTTTGAAAGTGAGAGGGTCTGAATTTCATATGTTCTTACAATCAGTGAGAATTAAAGCTTGGAACTTAAAAAAAAAAGAGCAGGCTCTGTTCTGGGGGAACCCAGGGAGCATTAGGAAACAGAGTTCCTACCCTTAAAGAGATAGTAGGACATGGGGCACCTGAGTGGCTCAGCCACTAAAGTGTCCAACTTCAGCTCAGGTCATGATCTCCCAGTTTGTGAGTGTAAGCCCTGCATCGGGCTCTGCATTGACAGCTCGAAACGTGGATCCTGCTTCAGATTCTGTCTCTGTTTCTCTCTCTCTGTCCCTCCCCTGCTTGTTCTCTCTCTCTCTCTCTTTCTCTCTCTCTCAAAATGAAGTAAATAAACATTAAAATAAAAGAGACAGCATGACAAACAGTAGCCCCCTGAGATACAGGGTGGAGGCTGAAGTTTGAAACACATCAGTGCTACACAGGAAGGGGATTATTTACTCATCTCAGAATATGGCCTGAAGAGACAGAGAATGTGGTGTGATACTCCCAGAAGCAAAGGAGCTAGAAGACACCATTTCCCTACCCCTCAGCATAAATACAAGGCCATCTGTGGGAACTTTTACAGTGCTCATACTCTCTGCCTACCCTGCTTAACCAAGCCCAGCCCCCTCCATGCTCCGGTGGATCCACCCTTCCAAGTCATACTTGCATCAGTCCTGGCACTGCAGACCCCCACCCCAAGAACCAGCACAAACCCAATAGCATCTAATATCTATACCAGCTCATTTTGCAGCACCTCAGTTCTAGTGGTGACAGCAGTGGGGCTGGTCTCACTTTGCAAGTATACCAGTGCACACATTGTTAAAAACATGTGCCACCTGGCCAGGGAAAACACACCCCAAAACAGAAGGGAATCTCAGCAGATGACTGGATGAAAGGGATAAGTGTCCAGAATTCAAAATCAGGGCAAAAGTAACACACATAGGAGACACTTCCTGAAGTGCCAGGTCCTAGGGAACAAGGAACACTACACTGCAGGGCACTATAGGGCATTCTGTTCATAAGGCCATAACTTTCAAGAGCAGGAGATGTAGGGGCACCTAGGAGGCTCAGTCAGTTAGTTGTCCAACTCTTGGTTTTGGTTTAGGTCATGATCTCATGGTTTTGTGAGTTCAAAGCTCACATCTGGTGGTATGGAGCCTGCTTGGGATTCTGTCTGTCTTTCTGCCCCTCCTCCACTCATGCTGTCCCTGTATCTCTCAAAAATAAATAAACTTAAAAAAAAAGCATATGTAGCTGACATTGCCAACACAGATAAACAGACACAGAGACTTAGAATGAGGAGAGAGAGGAAAATGTCCCGAATGAAAGAACAAGATAGAAACATAGCAAGAGACCTAAGCAAAACAGATAAAAGTAATACGACTGAGAGAGAATTTAGACTAATGATCATAAAGACAAATAATATTTCAAATACACTTAATGAAATAAAAAGCAGGCTAGAGGATGCAGAAGAATAAATTAGTGACTTGGAAGACAGAAAAATGGAAAGTAATCAAGCTGAGCAAAGGAGAGAAAAAATAATTATGCAAATGAGAATAGAATTAGGCAACTCAGTGATTCCATCAAGTGTAAAACACTATAAGGATCCCAGAAAAAGTAAAGAAAGAGAGAAAATAGGGAAGAAAACATACTTGAAAAATAGTTACTGATAACTTCCTAATCTAGGGAAGGAAACAAATATCCAGATCCAGGAGGTACAGAGATCCCCGCCCCCCCCTCCAAATCAACCCAAGGCGGTCCACACCAAGACACACTGTACTTAAAATGGCAAAATGTAGCGATAAAAAATTAAAGCAGCATGAGAAAAGAAGACAGTGATAAAAACAAAGAAAACCCCACAGAGCTATCAGCTGCTATTTCAGGAGAAACTTTGCAGGCCAGAAGGGAGAGGCATGATATATTCAAAGTGCTGAAAAGAAAAAGCCTTCAGCCAAGCAGCCAAAAGTTTCCAAGAATTTCTCAGAAAAACAAAAATAAAGAAGCTCACGATCACTAAGCCAGCTCTACAAGAAATACAAAAAGAGACACTTTGAGTGACAAGGAAAGACCATAAGTAAGAGTGTGAAAAGTAAAAAAAAAAAAAAAAAACAAAACACAAAAGCAGTAAAAATAAATACATTTCTAAAAATCATTCAAGGTATTCACAAAATATAAGACTGTAAACTAAAATACTATATACCTAAAATGGGTGGAGAAGAGTAAATAAAGGATTCAAACATGTGCGGCCATCAACTTAATGTGGACTGCTATATACTGGACATGTTACATACAAATCTTATGGTAACCACAATTCAAGAAATAGTAATATATATGCAAATAAGAGAAAGAATCTGAGTACGTCATTAAACACAGACAAAAAACTACAAAAGACAACAATGAAAGAATCAGAGAAATACTACAAAACAAGTTAACAAAATGGCAATAAATATCTATATCAATAATTTCTTTGAAAGTAAATTGCCTAAATGCTCCAAAAAAACACCTAGGATGAGAGGGTGGATAAAAGACAAGACCCATTTATATGCTGCCTACAAGAGTCTCATTTCAGACCTCGAGATACATGCAAATTGGAAGTGAGGAGTGGAGAAACACTTATCATACAAATAAATGTCAAAGGAAAGCTGATGTAACAATACTTCAATCAGATAAAATAGACTTTAAAACAAAGTCTATAAAAAGACAACAAGGGCATAATATACTAATAAAGGGGATAATCCATTATGAAGATATAACAATTGTAAATATTTATGCACCCAACATAGGAAAACCCAAATACATTAAACAGCAATAAGAACCATAAAGGACATTAAAGTAATACTAAGGTACATTAACACCCCACTTACATCAATAGACAGATCAACCAACCAGAAAATAAATAAGGAAAGAGTCGCCTTGAATGACACATTGGAATAGATGGATGTAACAGGTATATTCAGAATATTCTATCCTAAAACAGTAAGATACACATTCTTTTCAAGTGCACACAGACCATTCAATAGAATATATCACACATTAGGCCCCAAACAAACCTCAACAATTTCAAAAAGATCAAAGTCACACCATGCACCTTTTCTGACTACAAGAGTTTGAAAAGCTGTAGTGATCAAAACAGTATGGTACTGGTACAAAAACAGACATGGATCAATGGAACAGAATAGAAAACCCAGAAATAGAACCACAATTAGTTTTTGACAAAGCAGAAAAGAATATCCAATGGAAGAAAGAGTCTCTTGAACAAATGGTGCTGGGAAAACTAGACAGCAACATGCAAAAGAATGAAACTGGACCACTTTTTTACACCATACACAGAAGTTAATTCAAAATGGATTAAAGACCTAATGTGAGACCTGAAACCATAGTAATTCTAGAAGAACAAAAGTACAGGACCACATGGGTTCACAGGCAAATTCGACCAAACATTTAAAGAAGAGTTAGTTAATATCTACTCTGAAACGATTTGAAAAAATAGATATGGAAGGAGAACTTCCAAATTCATTCTTGGGGCCATGATTACCATATCAAATCTAGAAAAAGATACCACTAAAAAAAAATAAAAACACAAAACTATAGGCCAATATCCCTGGTGAACTTAGCTGCAAAAATTCTCAACAAAATACTAGCAAACTGTATTCAACAATACATTTTAATAAATCATTCACCATGATCAAGTATGATTTATTTCTGGGGTTGAAAGGCCTTTTACTATTTGCAAATCAATCGACATGATACATCACATCAATTAGAGTAAGGATAAGAACCATATGATCATCAAAATAGATGCAGAGAAAGCATTTGACAAAGTACAGCATATTTCCATAATAAATGCCCTAACAAAATAGGTTTAGAGGGAACATACCTCAGTATAATGAAGGCCATATATGAAAAACCCACACTTAACATCATGCTTTAATAGAGAAAAATTGAGAGCTTTTCCACTAAGGTCAGGAACAAGACAAATAATCTCCACTTTCAGCACTTTCATTCAATATAGTACTGTAAGTCCTTACCAAAACAATCAGACAACCAAAAGAAATAAAAAGCATCTGGGCGCCTGGGTGGCTCAGTCAGTTAAGTGTCCGATTTTGGCTTAGATCATGATCTCATGGTTCGTGGGTTTGAGTCCCACGTCCGGCTCTGTGCTGACAGTCAGCTTAGAGCCTGGAGCCTGTTTCAGATTCTGTCTCCCTCTCTCTCTGACCCTCCCCTGCTCACGCTGTCTCTCTCTCTCTCTCTCTCTCTCTCTCTCTCTCTCTCTCAGAAATAAATAAAACATTAAAATTTAAAAAAAAAAGAAATAAAAGGCATCCAAATCTCCAAGAAGAACAACATTCCCTATTTGCAAATGGCATGATACTCTATACAGAAAAATCAAAAGACTCCACCAAAAGCTAAAACAAAAAAGCCCAAAACTACTAGAGCTGATAAATGAATTATGTAGTCATAAAATCAATGTTTAGAAATCTGTTTTAATCTATATACCAATAATGAAGCAGCAAAAAGAGAAATTAGGAAAACAATCCGATTGGCAATTGCAGCAAAAATTATAAGATACTTAGCAATACACTTAATAGAAGATATGAAATACCTGTACTCTGAAAATTATAAAACACTGATAAAGAAAATCAAGGATGATACAAAGAAATGGAAAGGGATTCCATGTTTATGGATTGGAAAAACAAATATTGTTAAAACTCCTACCCTGCCCAGTGGTAACTACAGGTTTAATATAATCCCTTTTAAAATATCAACAGCATTTTTCACAGAACTAGAAGAAACAAGTGTAAAATTTGTATGGAACCATAGAAGACCATGAATAGCTGAAACAGCCCTAAAAAGAAAAGCAAAGCTGGAAACATCATAATTCTGGACTTCAAGTTATATTACAAAGCTGTAGTATTCAAAGCAGTACGGTACAGGAAAAGAGTGGACACATAGATCAATGAAACAGAATAGAAAACAGAGAAATATACCCACAACAAATACCAATCAATATTCAACAAAGCAGGAAAGAATGTTCAATGGGATAAGGATAGTCTCTTCAGAAAAAGGGCATTATATAATAATTACAGGGTCTGTTCATCAGGAAGAACTAACAATCATAAATGTCTATGCACCGAATATGGGAGCACCTAAATATTTAAAACAATTAATCACAAACAGAAACAATCTTATAGATAAGAATGTGCTAATAGTAGGAGACTTTAATACTCCACTTACAGCAATGGGTAGATCAACCAGACAGAAAATCACTAAAAAAAAAACAAAAAAAAAAAAAAAAAAAACCAACAACAACAATGGACTTGAATGACACATTGGACCAGAGGGATCTGACAGATATATTCAGAACTCTACATCCTGAGGCCAGGGAATTCACTTTCTTCTCAAGTGTGCATGGCACATTCTCCAAGATAGAACCCATGCTGGGACATAAAGCAGTCCTCAATAAATATAAAAGAATTGAGATCACACCATGCAAACTTTCAGATCATAATGCTTTGAAACTTGAAATCAATCACAGGAAGAAGTCTGGAAAACCTCCAAAAACATGGAGGTTAAAGAACACCCTACTAAAGAATGAATGGGTCAATCAGGAAATTAGAGAAGAAATTAAAAACGATATGGAAACAAATGAAAATGAAAATATAAGACTCCAAACTCTATGTGATGCGGCAAAGGCAGTCCTAAGAGGAAAGTACATTGCACTCCAGGCATATTTCAAGGAATTAAAAAAGAGCAAGTGCAAAATCTAACAACATGCCTAAAGGAACTAGAGACAGAGCAACAAGAGCACCCCAAACCCAGTAGAAGAAGAGATATAGTAAAAATCAGAGCAGAAATAAACAACATAGAGGCCAAAGAAACAATTGTACAGATCCATGAAACCAAGAGTTGGTTTTTTGAAAAAATAAACAAAATTGACAAACCTCTAGCCAGGCTTCTCAAAAAGAAAAGGATAGTCTCTTCAATAAATGGTGCTGGGAAAACAGGCCAGTTTCTTACACCATACAGAAAATTGAACTCAACATGGTTTAAAGGCCTAAATATGAGACCTGAAACCATCAAAATCCTAGAAGAGAATACCTGCAGTAATGTCTTTGACACCGGTCATATCAACTTTTTTCTAGGCATGCCTACTGAGTCAAGAGAAATAAAACATAAACTATTGGGAGTACATCAAAATAAAAAGCTTCTGCACAGAAAAAGAAGCAATCGATGCTTCCCATCAGGGAAATGCAAATCAAAACTTAAATGACATGTTACCTTACACCTGCCAGAATTGCTAAAATGAACAACACAAGAATCAACAGTTGTCGGCAAGGGTGTGAAGAAAAAAGTAACCCTCTTGCACTGTTGGTGCAGTGTGCACTGTAGAATGCAGAGTGGTGCAGCCAGTCTGGAAAAGAGTATGGAAGTTCCTCAGAAAGTTAAAAATAGAACTATCCTATGATCCAGCAATCACACTACCAGATATTTACCCATAGAATACAAGAACACTAATTAAAACACTAATTAAAATACCCCTATATTTATAGCAGCATTAATTACAATAGTCAAGTCATGGAAGCTGCTCAAATGTCCACAGATTAATGAATGAATAAAAAAGATGTGGTATATATGTATGCATATATACATACCATGGAATATTATTCAGCCATAATGAAATCTTGCCATTTTCAATGTTATGGATGGAGCTAAAGTGTCTAACACTAAATGAAATAACTCAGAGAAAGAGAAATACAATATGATTTCACTCATATGTGGAATTTATGAAAAAAATGAGCATAGTGAAAAGAGAGAAAAACCAAGAAACAGACTCATAACTATTGAGAATCAATAGGTTAACTAGGTGATGGGAATGAAGAAACGCACTTGTTGTGATGATCACAGGGTGCTGTATGTAATTCCTGAATCACTAATGTATACCTGAAACTAATATATTACTATATGTTAAATATTCTGGAATTAGAAACTTAATTAGAAAAGCTAATCTGGAATATGGACACAAATGAGTAACATAGTAGAGCTTTAAAATCAAGGCTACATTTTTGTTTTCTTTAAACTATAGCCTTGATTTACTCTTTACATCATTTAACCAGATATACTAGTTAATACAGAGATTCAACCATATGAAATTAAATTTTGTCTATCATCTATATTTTTCACCTTCAAATATATAAAATACATAAAATGGGGAATGTGAAGAGATGTGACTTTGTCTAGATGGTTTGACGTCTTTATTTTAGAAGCAGTAGTTTTTATCTATCACTGGTAGACTGAACAGAATTAATTAAGGTGAGTGAAAATGGAGAGCACTGTGGGTAGTTTTAAAAATGGAAATATGGGGTCAGCCTTTTAAAAGAATAGGTCTTTAAGGAATCCTGTTAACACTGAGAAGCTTTCTGCCTGTGTTATCACTGTAAAAAAATATAGTCTATTCCATGAAAGCACTGTATAACAATTTTTCAAATGTCAGAATACACTTAGTGGAATGTCAGAACCCAAATGTCACTTAAAAATGGGAGAATTTCATAAAATTGCTTTTGAAAACCATGTGTATAAGTTGCTCCCCTGACTTAGGGCAATTCAGATGCATTTACAAAAATGTTCATAGTTCCAAATTGTTAAGGAAGCTCTTGGGGTGACATGCTCTTTTGGTGTGTAAAATAAACCAGTGTCACAGAAAGACATTTCTGTCATTAACGGTACCAAAAAGCTAATGGACAGTTAGAATACCCCTGACTTGCTTTGGAATTTCAACCTTATCACTAATGGAATTTATTACTTGCTTTTTTCAATCTTTCTGAGATAATGTGAAAATAATAAATGTATTGGGATGCAACTTTTAAAAAATTTTTTATACTTTATTTATTTTTGAGACAGATGGAGACAGAGCATGAATGGGGGAGGGGCAGAGAGAGATCGGGAGATACAGAATCTGAAATAAGTTCCAGGCTCTGAGCTGCTAGCACAGAACCTGATGCAGGGCTCGAACCCAGGAACCGCAAGATCATGACCTGAGCTGAAATCAGACACTTAACCAACTGAGCCACCCAGGTGCCCCATATTGGGATGCATTTTGAAAGTGGTTTGAAAATTACCAAGTAGTGTGCAGGCTCATTTGAAAGCAGATTTTGTTGTTTGTTTGCAGCCTTTTTTTTTTTTTTCCATATTCCATCTCAGGTTTTTTTATTTGGGTTGACAGCTTTCTTTCTTAAAGCCCTTGTTCCCACATGTAAAATATAGAGCAAATCTGACTCCTCCTCTTTTTGTTCACTGATACTTTTTGTTAAAATAACAACAACATTTTAGACAACTTTGAATTTTCCATTTTCTCTCTTCCCTTCATAGGGAAAAATATGCCATAAGATGGCTGACAGCACTGATAGAATAATCCCAACCCCTGCCCAAAGACTCCCCTTTCAGGTTCTTCTTCCCACCCTGCTTGTTGCATGAGGAATACGGAAGTAACAGACTATAAATTGTCCCCCCATGTTTCCACTCGGTATCACACCTCTGGAAGGTGATCTCCTCTGAGCCCACTGGCATAAAATAAACCTCCTGCCTTCCAAAATCTCCGTGTGCTGCTTGTTTTTTTTTCTACTGGGTGATCCAGACCAGTTTCCATAACATTTGGTTCCCTGACTGGGAAACCTAAATGTGCTGGCCCATTGTTGACACTGGTTTGGGAGAACGGCAAAGTGGTGATAGAATGAGGAATTGCAATGGCAAAGGTGCGCCCTACCTGAATTTTGTCAGTCTCCTCTGTCGCCTCAGGCTGGTCCCACTCCACCATTGCTGCCGTACTCAAGGAAACTTGGCAGGTGAGGATCTGAACACATTGTCAGATACCAGTAAGGCCTCGGTCCTAATTCTGTCCTGTCTTGCCCACACATAGTGGTGGAAGGGGAACCTGATCACCCCCGGGAAACCTCAGTGGTCTCACTTATAGGAATTCTGTGGGAGGGAATGTGATAGTCTCTGGTGTGTATGTGAAGGTGAATGTGCGACTCAGTCTGGCTTGCCTGCCGAGTTTGATTTTGTGGCTCCACGGGTGGGAATCCTTATGGTCCCCAAAAGATTACAGAGTCTGAGTGGGCTAATCTGTGATTCTGTGGTGAGTGGCATAGAGTCTTTGGTGGCATCAGAATAGTTTCCAATTGTAAGTCACAAAGCTGAGACCGCTACAGTTATGCAACACCTAAGTTCCTTCAGGACATGGCCAGATAGGCATTTGACTGGTCTCATTAGAGGGGGCACCCATACCCCACTGTCCATCTTTGTGACACCACATCACGGGAATGTTATGGGGTCGGGACTGAGCAAAGAAGGGATTATTGGGAGACCATATAAAATTAAGATTACCCCCAGCACATTAAGGACCCTATGTGAATTATAATTGCCCACTTTTCGTGTAGGATAGCCCTTGGAGGGAAACTTAGGTGTCCCAACTGTCTTCCATGTCTGGCATGTTGTCACCAGAGACCCAGATTATCCTGATCAGTTTCTGTATAGTGACTCCTGATTAGAGATTGCCCAAACCCTTTCCCCTTGGGTGTGATTTACCTTTGACAAACAGGGACAGGTTAGGGTCTTAGTCACCTCGACAAAGTGGCCCAAGGAAGGTCAACAAAAGTCCCAATCTCCACAAATTCTTGCCAGTGATCCAGAGGAATAATCAATCTTGTCACCACTATATGAATCCCCTGGTTCCAGATACTCCATCACCTTTGGTCTCCCTAACACCTCCGGACTCAGCAAATCCTCTCTCCCCTATACCAGTGACCAGATTGCGCCCTCAGCTAGGCGCAGGCGCTCTCCATATGCCAGTCCACAGCTGCCGGTACCAAGAGGCTTTCCTCCAGGGGATCTGAATATGCCCAGCAGCAAGGGGAATCCCCAGGGGATTATTATGTGAGGCTTACACCTCTTTTGACCCCAAGGCGCAAGAAAGCCACAACAAAAGGACAAGGAAGGTCTAGCTGCCAAAAGAGGTGAAGCCCAGAACCTCCTTAGCAAGAGGTTAATGAGTCTACTGCAAGGAGAAAGGACATTAAAAGAATAAAAATCCGAACTGGGGAAAGTCTCAGAAACCCAGCCCATATGCACAAGAACCCTTCAAAAAGACCTCATAAGCCTAGCAGTAATAGATTCAGATTAAGGGGACCAGACTAGCTTTTTTCTGGCACCCATGAGCCCACAGTCAGAATAAAAGTAGGCAGCACATTGGGGCACCTGGGTGGCTTAGTCGGTTAAGCATCCGACTTTCGCTTAGGTCATGATCTCGTGGTTCATGGGTTCGAGCCCCGCGTCGGGCTCTGTGCTGACTGCCAGCTCAGAGCCTGGAGCCTGTTTCAGTCTGTGACTCTCTCTCTCTCTGACCCTCCCCTGCTCATGCTGTGTCTCTCTCTCTCTCTCTCCTAGAAATAAATTAAAAAAAAATAGGCAGCACAACTATGACTTTTGTGTGAACTCGGTAGCCATACAGAATGGCATGAGTTCCTCTACCTACCTGAGTGGCCTATCCTTCTGCTTGGCCGGGATATACTCTCAAAGCTGGGGGCCCAAGTAACCTTTCAGCCAATGGGACAGAGCAGCCTCCAGTTCGATCCAAATAGAGACTATTCTGTGCCCAGGCCCAACCAAGCGGCCCACCAGAATTCAGTACTGCCTTCCCCACTATGTGGGCAGAGGACACTCCCCCTCTCCGGACTTGGCCACAACTGGGCCCCTATCATTGTAGAGTTAATCCCAGGGGCTCAACTGCAGGGATAGCAGCAATACCTCTTCCCACAAGAGGCAAAGACAGGCATCCAAGAAAGCAGGTATTTTGGTTGAATGTCAATCACCCCGGAACACCCCACTCTTGTCAGTCAAGAAGCCAGGAGGAGGAAACCAACCAGTTCAACCTTTGTACCCAGTGGTCCCAAACCCATACACCCTCCTCAGCCATGTCCCAGGCTCCGCCAGCTGGTTTACCTGCCTAGATTTAAAGGATGCCTTCTTCTGCCTCTGCTTGGCTCCCAGAGCTAACCCTTGTTTGCCTTTGAATGGACCGAACCAGACACAAGGCATCAAAAAACAAAACAAAACAAAAACAAAACAAAGCAAAACAAAACAAAAACAAAACAAAACAAAAAAAAACCTCACCTGCTCTCTTTGGGGTGGCACTGGACGGAAGCCTTACTGGCTTTCCAAAGGAGGCCACACACTGCACCCTTGTCCAGCATGTGGATGACCTCCTCCTTGGCAGCAATACCCAAGAGAATTGTAGAGGGCACAAAGGCCCTCCACCAACTCCTGTCAGACTCAGGATATAGGGTCTCAGGAAAAAAAAAAAAAAAGACACAGGTATGCCAACAGCCAGTTCCATACTTAGGCTATCTTCTCACCCAAGGAAAAAGAACACTAGGGCTGGAGAGAAAGGTCATCACCTCCCTATCTCAGCCCCAAACTAAGAGCAGGCTACGAGAATTCCTCAGGGCTGTAGGATTCTGCTGAATCTGATTCTCAGATTCTCAGCAATAACAGGACTTCTCTCTAATCTCTTGGTAGGGCCAGATTGAGAAACCTCTGTATCAACAGAGACTGAAGCCACCTTCCTAGATTTAAAGATAGCCTTGGGGCAGGCATTAGTCCTTTGCCTAAAGAATATAGAAAAGCCTTTTATTTTCTTTGTGAATGAGAAGGAAAAGGTTTCCCTGGGGGTTCTCACACAGACTGTTGGCCTTTGGCAATGTCCAGTAGCATACCTGTCAAAGAGCTTGCACCCAGTGGCAGCAGGGTGGCCACCTGTGGCACTAGCAGCCACAGTTCTGCTCATTAAGAAGGCAGATAAACTCACCATTAGACAAGAACTAAATGTCAAGGTCCTTCATGCTGTCATGTCTCTCATACCTCTCCAACTCTTGGCTAGCACAATACCAGGGGCCCCTCTGTGAGAATCCATAGGTCACTCTTATAACAGTGTGGACACAGAACCCCACAACTTTCCTACCTTCTGAGGAAGGTAAACTAGATCGTGACTGTTCTGAGGTGACCGATAAAGTATTTTCAAGCCACCCATATCTGAACCGAGACCTCATATTGTTCCGTAATGGTAGCAGTTTCATCACAGAGGGTGTTCAAAAGGCAGGGTATGCTGTGAAACGCCTTATTCTGAGCTCTCGGCCATTGACAAGGACAAGTGAGTCAACTGACTCCCAGTACACCTTTGCTACACATACATGGGACAATCTACAAAGAGAGGGGCCTCCTCACTGAGGCCGGGAACACCATCAAAACAAGGAGGAAATACTAAAGCTCCTAGAGGCCATCTGGCTTCCAAAAGAAGTTACAGTTCTACACTGCAAAGAGCTCCAGAAAGGACACAACACTACAGAATGAGGAAATCGTCTAGCAGACAAACCAGCCAAGATAGAGGCTAATAAGGAGGTAGATATAGCTTCCTCCCTTATCTGCATTGTGACCCCCACCAGGAGTTCAAAAAAAAAATTGTCTGCTGGTTCGGATTGCCAGCCACAATCTACAAGAATAATATATCTGTGTTCCTGACAGACTGCTTACAGGCCTCAAAGCTCAGGGAAAGTGGAGCAGATGAACCACACGCTCACAGGAAACTTAGCCAAGTTTCTGTCAGATACAGACCTCCCATGGCTGAACCTGTTGCCCCTGGCCCTCCTGCGTGTCTGTTGCACACGAGGAACTCAAATCTTCTCCCCTTTTGAGAGAGCCCCAATGTCTTTAGGATCCCCGGTATACCTCCCTCTCACCACAGGATTTGTTCTTGGTCAAAGACTAGAAAAAGACCCTCTCTAACCATAGTGGACTGTGCCTCATACAGGCGTCACTCCGTGTGTCCACCACTCCAGAGTCAAGAAAGCCAATCCTGAGGAGTCCCAGACTTGGAAGACTGACCCAAGTCCAATCTTCAGCCCTTCTCCAGCCACACACTGGAAGCTGGCTAGTCTACAGAAGCTTGAGGAATCACCAGTCCAATAAAATAAATAGACTCTCCTTACTCCTTGCCACCTGATTGGCAGAGGTTGTCCCAGAGAGCTGGGGAAACAGTGAGAGGTTCCTGTTTGGACTCACCTTCCTTTTATGAATAGGATGTTCTGTTGGTATTGATTGCCTCTAATCTGGGCCACATTTGTTAAGAGTAGGGCACCTTTAGTGGAAGAATATGAGGGGTTTAAAAGCATAAATTTGGTGTAACCTCTTTTGGTCTGTTGGGTTTCCTGCCACTAAGGTTGCTAATGCCATTTTGGGGAAGTGTTTGCACTGATGTATGTGCCTCAAACTTCAAAAAAATAAATAAATAATTCTCAGGATAAAAGTTAGTCCTTAGATTAACCTTCAGCCTTAAGGTTCAGACTAAATGAGCAGTGTTGCTACCTATCCTCCTAGAGGCAGAAATAGCCACAGGGATAGGGAATGGCATTGGAGGTATAGACTCTTCTGTGGGACTAACGAGTGGCTGACTCCCTAGTGTCCTTGCAAAGCCAAGTAAGTTCCCTGGCAGGAGTTGCCCTCCAGAACAGATGAGCACTTGACTTTCTCACTGCTGACAAAAGGGACACCCGCATGTTCCTCAGTGAAGAATGCTATTACTTTGCAAACCAATCAGGAATAGTCACAACCAAAGTCAGGGAATTAGAGGCAAATAACTGGCCCTAGTAAATAAAGATGACGCCCTCTAATACAGACTAGATCTGTTTCAAGGGGCATCAAAGGGGGGAATGATACAGAAAAATCTGTTATAAGATGGCTGACAGCACTGACAGAAAACTTTCAATCTCTGCCTGAAGACTCTCCTACCAGGTTCATCTTCCCACCCTGTTTGTCTCGCGTATTAATGAGGAATGTAGAAGTAACCGACTATAAACTGTCCCACATGCTTGCGCTCAAGACTCACATCCCTAAAGAGTGATCTCCCTGAGCCCACCGGTGTGAAATAAACCTCCTGCCTTCCACGATCTCAGAGTGCTGCTTTATTCTTCTGCTGAGTGATCCAGCCCAGTTTCCATAACACCCTTACACTTAGTATCTTAGCCTCACTCTTGCTTTCTTTTTTTCTCTGTCTATAGAAGGTGAACATCACTCAGCCTTGCTTGTAGTTAGATCATTTAATTGTACTGCATGCATTCAAGGTCTACAAAGCTGGTATTCCACTCACAATCTTTCTATGTAAGGGCACTGATATGTCAAGCCCAGACAGAAAAAATCCAGTTTTAAATGAATTTAGATTGTGTAGTCAGTTAATATGTTTAATTAAGGATTTAAGAATAAACAGTAATTAGGGGTGCCTGGGTGGCTCAGTCAGTTAAGTGTCCGACTTCGGCTCAGGTCATGATCTCACGGTTCGTGGTTTTGAGCCCCACGTCGGGCTCTGTGCTGACAGCCAGCGCAGAGCCTGGAGCCTGTTTCAGATTCTTTGTCTCCCTCTCTCTCTGACCCTCCCCTGCTCACGCTCTCTCTCTCTCTCTCAGTAATAAATTAAAAAAAAAAACATTTTTAAAAAAGAATAAATAGGAATCGGGACTCTCAAAATGACAAAGAAAGGCAAATTTTTCTAATAGCAAATTATGTGATATGTAGAATTCATCACTTCTTTTCTTCTCTTTGCTTTCAATTCAGAGTCTCTGCCCAAGGGAAAAGTCAGAGCCCATGGACCAGATCTGGTGGAAATAGCAATCATTTGGTAGTTAAGAGGTATTCATAGAACTTTTTCTCTCTCCTCTGCTCTTATAAGGATAAATGTAATTCAAATGATTCTTTGTGAGTGTGATCTAAAATCAGATTAAACGATTAATACTGTCTATATGAGAGGTAATGACCAATCAATGCTTTCATAGTCCAATTTTCATTGTTAACTAGACCACAGAATTGCATGACACTGGGCAAAGTGCTTTCATAGCTATTATTTCACTTTCTCATTTATATTACTTACATTAATGTTGTTGATGGAGTCAACAAATATTTGAACCACGATGACATGACAGGTAGCATTTAGAGTGCTTGGAATATAGGATTAAAAGAGTAAACATTAGTTTTTGGCTTCTCTAAGCTTATTACCTAATCAGTATAATTATTTTTAAAAGTTGAACATAAGACATATTACACGTTTGGCTTTATATCATGTAAGTATTACTAGCAGTACTGATAATATGCTCATTTGTATAGAAAAGCAGGCAATGGGATAATCACATTAACAACCATAGCAGAGGTGCCTCTTAGCACAAAAATATGAGAAGACAATTTAAAGTGCTAACCTCTCCTACCCCAGAGAATACTTAAAAATTTATGGCCTGTGTGCATACTAATGTATTTTAATTATTTTGACCTTTTAACCATTTTAGGAACATTTTTGGAACTTCACTGTGATCTCTCATTCTTGAATTGATATTATGATATAATAGAAGAAACTGGATTTATTTTTTACTTTTTTATTTAAATTCCAGTTATTTAACATACAGTATAATATTAGTTTCAAGCATAATATATAGTGATTCAACACTTCCGTACAACATCCAGTGCTGATCAGAAGTGCATCCTTTAGTCTTTATAACCTATTTAACCCATATCCCAACTCACCTCTCCTCTGGTAACCAACAGTTTGCTTTCCATAGATTAGAGTCTATTTCTTGGTGTGACTCTCTTTTTACCTCCATGCTCATTTGTTTTGTTTCTTAAATTCCACATATAAGTGAAATTTCATCGTATTTGTCTTTCTGTAACTGACTTATTTCACTTATATAATACTCTCTACCTCCATCCATGTCATTGCAAATGGCAAGATTTCATTCTTTTTCCTGACTGACTGCATAGATGTGTGCGTGTGACTGTGTATCACATATACTTTGTACATGAAAAGAATATGGATTTAATGGGTGCCTGGGTAGTTCAGTTGGCTAAGCATCAGGCTTAGGCTCAGGTTATGATTTCACGGTTTGTAGGTTCAAACCCTGTGTCAGACTCTGTGCTGACATCTCAGAGCCTGGAGCCTGTTTGAGCTTCTGTGTCTCCCCCTCTCACTGCCTCTCTCATGCTCATGCTTTATTTTATCTCTTTCTGTCTCTCAAAAATAAATAAACATTAAAAATTTTAAAAATAATATAGATTTGGAATTATGAAATTTGAGCCTGAGTTATTGCTCTTCAAAACTTACTGTGTTGACGTCAGGAAATTTCTTAACTTGTTTTCAGTTTTCGTATGTTCAAAAAGAGAGGTTCCTTTAAAAAAAAAAGTTTATTTATTTTTTTAAAAAATTTAAAAATGTTTTTTTATTTATTTCTAGGAGAGAGAGAGAGAGAGAGAGAGCGTGAGCAGGAGAGGGTCAGAGAGAGAGGGAGTCACAGACTCTGAAACAGCCTCCAGGCTCTGAGATGGCAGTCAGCACAGAGCCCGACGCGGGGCTCAAACCCACGAACCGTGAGATCATGTCCTAAGCGAAAGTAGGACGCTTAACCGACTAAGCCACCCAGGCGCCCCAAAGTTTATTTATTTTGAGAGAGAGAGCAAATGTGAGTTGAGGAGGGGCAGAGAGAGAAGGAAAGAAAGGAATCCCAAGAGAGCTTCACAGTGTCATTATGAAGCCAGAGATGGGGCTCAAACCTATAAACCATAAGATCATGACCTGAGCTGAAATTGAATAAGAGCCTTAACTGACTGAGTCATGAGCTGCCCCCCAAAAGAGGGATTTCTTTTTTTTTTTAACAAATAGTTTATTGTCAAGTTGGCTTCCAAATAACACCCACTGCTCATCCCCAAAAGTGCCTGTCTCCATTCATATCTGCCCCCTCCTGCCCACACACACATCAGTCCTCAGTTTGTTCTCAGTATTCAAGAGTCTTTCATGGTTTGCCTCTCTCCCTCTCCCCCAATATTTACCCCTTCTTCTCCCCCTTGATTCTCAGTTAAGTTCCTCCTAATCCTTCTATACGTGCAATCATATGGTATTTGTCTTTTTCTTCCTGACGTATTTCACTCAGCATAACACCCTCAAGGTCCATCCATGTTGCTACACATGGACAGATTTCATTTTTTCTCATTTCCATGCAGTATTCCATCGTATAGATAAACCACATCTTCTTGATTCATTCGTCTGTTGATGGACACTAAGGTTCTTTCCATGTTTTAGCTAATGTTGAGAGTGCTGCTATGAACATTGGGGTACATGTGCTCCTATGCATCAGCACTCCTGTATCCCATGGGTAAATTCCTAGCAGGGCTATTGCTGGGTCATAGGGGAGTTCTATTGTTAACTTTTTGAGGAACCTCCACACTGTTTTCCAGAGGGGCTGCACCAGTTTACATTTCCACCAACAGTATAGTAGGGTGCCCGTTTCTCCACATCCTCGCGAGCATCTAGAGTTCTCTGATTTCTTCATTTTAGCCACTCTGACTGGCGTGAGGTGATATCTCAGTGTGGTTTTGATGTGTATTTCCCTGATAAGGAGGGAGGCTGAGCACCGTTTCATGTGTCTGTTGGCCATCTGGATGTCCTCTTTGGAGAAGTGTCTGTTCATATCTTCTGCCCATTTCTTCACTGGGTTGTTAGTTTTTCGAGTGTGGAGTTTGGTGAGTTCCTTATAGATTTTGGATATGAACCCTTTATCTGATATGTCATTTGCAACTATCATTTCCCATTCCGTCAATTGCCTATTAGTTTTGTGGGTTGTTTCCTTTGCTGTGCATAAGCTTTTAATCTTGATGAGGTCCCAACAGTTTATTTTTGCTCTTGGTTCCGTTGCTTTTGGGGATGTGTAAAGTAAGAAATTGCTGCGATAGAGGTCAAGGAGGTTGTTTCCTGCTTTCTCCTCTAGGGTGTTGATAGATTCCTGTATCACATTCAGTTCATTTATCCATTTTCAGTTTATTTTTGTGTATGATGTAGGAAATGGTCTAGTTTCATTCTTCTGCATGTTGCTGTCCTGTTCTCCCAGCACCATCTGTTAAAGAGGCTGTCTTTTTTCATTTGATACTCTTTCTTGCTTTGTCAAAGATTAGTTGGCTGTACACTTTTGGGTCCACTTCTGAGTTCTCAATTCTGTTCCATGGGTCAAGGCGTCTGTTTTTCTGCCAATACCATAAAGTCTTGATGATGACAGCTTTGTAGTACAGCCTACAGTCTGGGATGGTGATACCTCCCGTTTTGGTTTTATTTTTCAGTATTACTTTGACTATTCAGGGTCTTTTGTGGTTCCATACAAATTTTAGAATAGTTTCTTCTAGTTTTGAGAAGTATGCTGGTGCAATTTTGATTGGGATTGCATGGAATGTGTAGATTCCTTTGGGTCCTAATGGCATTTTAACAATATTTATTATTCCAACCCATGAGCATGGAATGTTTTTCATTTCTTTGTGTCCTCTTCAATTTCCTTCATAACCTTTCTATAGTTTTAATCATCGAGATCTCTTATATACCTGGATAGGTTTATTGCTAGGTACTTTTTGGCCTTCTGTGCAATTCGTGAATGGTATCAGTTTCCTGATTTCTCTTTCTGTTGTTTCACTATTGGTGTATAAAAATACCACCAATTTCTCAACGTTGATTTTGTACCCTGCAACTTTGCTAAATTCATGGATCAATTCTAGTAGGCTTCTGGTGAAATCTGTCAGGTTTTCTATGTAGAGTATCATGTCATCTGCAAAAAGTGAAAGTTTGACTTCTTCTTTGCCAATTCTGACGCCTTTGATTTCTTTTTATTGTCTGATGCCTGATGCTAGGACTTCTAGCACTATGTTAAACAGCAGTGGTGAGAGTGCACATCCCTGTAGTATTACTGATCTCAGGGGGAAACCTCTCTGTTTTTCCGCATTGAGGATGATATTAGCCTAGGGCTTCAAATAGATGGCTTTTATGATGTTTAAATAAGTTCCTTCTATCCCTACTTTCTCGAGAGTCTTTATTAAGAAGGGGTGTTGTATTTTGTCAAATGCCTTTTTTGCATCTTACGACAGGATCATATGGTTTTTATCTTTTCTTTTGTAGATGTGATGTATCACATTGATTGATTTGTGAATGTTGAACCAGCTCTGTAACCCAGGAATGAATCCCACTTGATCTTGGTGGATACTTCTTTTTATGTGCTGTTGGATGCGATTTGCAAGGATCTTGTTGAGGATTTTTGCATGGGTATTCATCAAGGATGTTGGCTTGTAGTTCTCTTTTTTTGCTGGATCTCTGCCTGGCTGGGGAATCAGAGTGATGCTGGCTTCATAAAATAAGTCTGGAAGTTTTCCTTCAGTTTCTATTTTTTGGAATAGCTTGAGACGAATTGGTATTAATTCCATTTTAAATGTCTGCTAGAACTCCCCTGGGAGGCCATCAGGTCCAGGGCTCTTATTTGTTGTGAGATTTTTGGTCACTGATTCGATTTCATCACTAGTTATGGGTCTGTTAAGATTTTCTATTTCTTCCCATGTTAATTTTGGTCGTGAGTGTGTGTTTAGGAATTTGTCCATTTCTTCTAAGGTGTCCAATTTGTTGGCATATAACTTTTCATAGTATTCCCTGATAATTTCTTGTATTTCTGAGGGGTTGGTTGTAATAAGTCCAATTTCATTCATGATTTTGTGTATTTGGGTGCCCTCACTTTTCTTTTTGAGAAGCGTGGCTAGAGCTTTGTCAATTTTGTTTATTTTTCAAAGAACCATTCTTCGTTTTATGGATCTGTTCACTTGTTTCTTTGGTCTCTATGTTGTTTATTGCTGCTCTGATTTTTACTATTTCTTTTCTTCTACTGGATTTGGGGTGCTCTTATTGCTCTGCCTCTAGTTCCTTAAGGTGAGTTGTTAGATTTTCCACTTGAGCTTTCTGTAATTTCTTGAAATAGGCCTGGAGTGCAATGTACTTTCCTCTTAGGACTGCCTTTGTGGCATCCCATAGAGTTTGGATTCTTGTATTTTCATTTCCATTCGTTTCCATATAGTTTTTAATTTTTTTCTCTAATTGCCTGATTGGCCCATTCATTCTTTAATAGGGTATTCTTTAACCTCCATGATTTTGGAGGTTTTCCAGACTTCTTCCTGTGATTAATTTCAAGTTTCAAAGCATTATGATCTAAAAGTGTGCATGGTATGATCTCAATTGTTTTATGTTTATTGAGGGCTGCTTTATGTCCCAGTATGTGATCTATCTTAGAGAATGTGCCATGCACACTTGAGAAGAAAGTGAAATCCTTGGCCTCAGGATGCAGAGTTCTAAATATATCTATCAGATCCATTTAGTCCACTGTGTCATTCAATTCCATTGTTTCTTTAGTGATTTTATGTCTGGTTGATCAATCCATTGCTGTAAGCGGAGTATTAAAGTCCCCTGCTATTAGCACATTCTTATCTATAAGCTCGTTTCTGTTTGTGATTGTTTTAAATATTTAGGTGCTCCCATATTTGATACGTAGACATTTATGATTGTTAGTTCTTCCTGATGGATGGACCCTGTAATTATTATATAATCCCCTTCTTCATCCCGTTGTTGTCTTTAATTTAAGTCCAGTTTGTCCGATATAAGAATAGCTACTCAGCTTTCTTTTGACTTCCCGTAGCATGATAGATATTTCTCCATCACCTTACTTTTAGTCTGAAGGTGTCTTCAATTCTAAAATGCATTTTTTGTAGACAAAAATAGATGGATTTTGTTTTTTTTTTTATCCATTCTGCTACCGTATGTCTTATGATTGGTGCATTCAGCCCATTTACATTCAGTTTATTATTGAAATATGTGGGTTTAGAGTCATTGTGTCCTTTGTGGGATTTATGCTTGTGGTGGTGTCTCTGGTGTCTTCTTTCCTTGCAACACTTCCCTCAGAGCGTCCCCCTTAGGATTTCTTAGAAGGTTGGTTTAGTGGTAACAAATTCTTTCAATTTTTGTTTATTTGGAAAGACTTTTATCTCTCCTTCTATTTTGAATGACAGGCTTGCTGGATAGAGGATTCTTGCCTAAATATTTTTTCTGTTCATCACATTTAAGTTCTCCTGCTATTCTTTTCTGGCCTGCCACGTTTCAGTAGATAGGTCTGTCAACACTCTGATTTGTTTCCCTTTCTATGTTTGGGCCCTTTTCTCCCTAGATGCTTTCAAATTTCTCTCTTTGTCCTTATATTTTGCCATTTTCACTATGATATGTCGTGCAGAAGATTAATTCAAATTACCTGTAAGAAGAGTTCTCTGTGCTTCTTGTATTTCAATGTTTACTTCCTTCCCCAGGTTGGGGAAGTTCTCTGCTATAATTTGTTCCAGGTCTCCTTCAGCACCTTTCCCTCTCTCTTCCTCCACTGGGATTCCTATGATACGGATATTGTTGCATTTTACTGTATCGCTGAGCTCTCGAACTCTTCTTTCATGTTCCTGGATCAGCTTGTCTCTTTATTTGTCAGCTTCTTCTTTTTCTCTAATGGTGTCTTCTAAATCACTTATTCTCTTTTCTGCCTCTTCAATCCATGCATTGGACACCTCCAGTTTATTATGTATTTCATTTATCCCATTTTGTAAAAAAATCATCATGCCTATTTTTGTTCTTCATGTTGGTTGTAGGCAGTTTCTTTGAGGTCCTCTATGCTTTTTGCAAGCCAGCGATTAATTTTACGGTTATTGTTCTAAAATCTTGTTCAGTTATGCCGCTTATATCTGTTTTGAGCAGTTCATTAGCTGTCAATTCTTCTTTGAGTTTCTTTGGAGGAGAGCTCTTTCGTTTTGTCATTTTGGTTAGCTTCCTGTCTCCTGTTAGTTTTAAAGACTTGTTATGTACTCTGCACCTGTGAGCGCTACTGTACCCAAGAAAACTCTGACTGTCCAGTCCTATCCTTTCAGAGAATGTTCTTTGAATGGTATCTGTTGGTCTCTCTTGTTGAGACCTTGGTTATTTCATTTTCCTACTCGTAGTGGTATTTGGGACTGTCCACCATGTATACTTTGGCTTGTTTCTTTTTTTATATATTTTTTTAAATTTATTTCTAGGAGAGAGAGAGCGATAGCATGAGCAGGGGAGGGCCAGAGAGAGAGGGAGTCAGAGACTGAAACAGGCCCCAGGCTCTGAGCTGGCAGTCAGCACAGAGCCCGATGCGGGGCTCGAACCCACGAACCGCGAGATCATGACCTAAGTGAAAGTCGGACGCTTAACCAACTAAGCCACCCGGGCGCCCCAGCTTTGACTTGTTTCTTGAGTTAGTTCTGGAGAAGAAAACAGACAGACAAAGACAAAGGGAACAGAGGGATGCAAACATACAAACAAATCCAACAATCACGCTAACCAAGAGGGAAAACTAAAAAGTAATGAGAAAAGACCGAGGAGGGGAGGAGAATGATAGAAAATAAAATAAAAATACATTGAAAAGCCAGAAAGAAGAAAAGAAAAGGAAGAATGAGGAAAACTGATAGACAAAGATCGGTTTAAAATATATAACCAGATTTCCCAGCTACAATTAAATAGCCGGGTGTATGCAGTGCTTGTTGAAGAGCTAGAGAAAGAGAGAGATGATAGGGCAGAGATGAGGCAAAATTGGAGATAGAATGAATAAGCAGAAGGGATAAGAAGCTTTTATCAAAGAGCTAAAGGGTGGAATATGGTTGGAGAGGTGAGACAAAGACAGTGGTGTTATCCGGTGAAACTATCTAGTCTGATTACTCCTCAGAGGCTATGTTATAACACCAGTAACAGTTCTGCTGGTCTCTGTTTCCCTGTTGCCGGGGGTTGAGTGAAGGGTGGGGGAAGTGCCACAGCCTCAGATCCACCGGGGTCAAGCAGCAATACAACCCAAGTGCTTCTGGGGATCATAGCAACCTCAGGTCCACAGAGTCAGCATCGCCTCACCCCGCCACAACTGCTTTACTGGCCGCCGCCGCTTCTCTTCTCCAGGGACGGTTCTATGAGCAATCTCAGCTTTTCTTTACTTTCCCCTTGACTTGTGGTAGCTCACCACCACTCGCCGGTTTATCACTCAACGCAGCTGCATGCAAGCCGGGTTCCCTCCTCTCCCTCCGTGTCTCTGGTCCCAACCCGCTTTTATCTTCCCCAGTTCGCACTCAAGCACTCATGAGGTTTCCTTCCCATTGACTTTGCCTCTTTCTGTTCCCAAATTCCTGTCGCTCAGTGTCCTACGACTTCAGGCCTTCTCTGTTTGAGAGATCAGTGCAGGCAAAATGTACGGTGCTTCCTACTTCTCAGCCATCTTACCTCTCCAGTCCAAAGAGGGATTTCTTAATGGAATCATTATTAACTGGCTTTTTGGGTAGAGCATTTCTTTATTATTTGGCATCTTTGATTCGGACCCACTAAATACCAGTAGTAATTCCCAGTTATTTTGAGAACCAAACATTGTACCCTCCTCATATTTTCAGAACAGTTGAAAACTACCTTATCATCAGAAAAGAAAGCAAAGAGGGGCGCCTGGGTGGCTTAGTCGGTTAAGCGTTCGACTTTCGCTTGGGTCATGATCTCGCGGTTCGTGGGTTCGAGCCCCGTGTCGGGCTCTGTGCTGACTGCCAGCTCAGAGCCTGGAGCCTGTTTCAGTCTGTGACTCCCTCTCTCTCTGACCCTCCCCTGCTCATGCTGTCTCTCTCTCTCTCTCCTAGAAATAAATAAAAAAAAAAGAAAGAAAGAAAAGAAAAGAAAGCAAAGAGCAACTTGGCCTATAGTAGCAAACCATGAGAACTCCTTCAACTTCCCAACATAACTCTATCTTCTCATATCCTTTCTTGTTCTTACAACAGGCTGGGATATCCTATCTCAAGCAATGCTCTGTAATTTATTCCTTTCTTGTTTTGCATATATATTCACAATCATGTTTTCAACTAGGTCTTTCCCATCAGCTTTAAACATGCTCAAATCACTCCTATTTGAAACACAACTAACCAACTTGACAATAAACTATTTAAGGAAGAAAAAATAAAATAAAACACAACGAAACACAACTAAACTAAACTAACGTATATTCTCATTACCCATCTTGTGTTTGTTGCTCCTACCTACTTTATTAAAGATACTTATCAGCGTTTTCCATCTTTATTTTTTCAAGTTTTTATTTCATTTCCAGTTAGTTAACATGCAATGTAATATTAGTTCCACGTATAGAATTTAGTGCCTCAACACTTCCATACTACCTACCATACTAGGTGCTCATTACAATAAATGCCTTCCTAATTCATTTCACTTGAGTTTTCAGTAGGATTCAGCATAGGTCAAACTCCCACCTTTTTTGAAACATTCTACTTTTTCTATGTTTTATGACAACTCCCTTTATGAGTTTACTCTTATCTCCATGTTTCCTCTTTCTCTGTGTCTTTTGCAAGTTTATTCTCATTACTACATCACTAATTGTCAGAATTCCTCATGGATTCCTCTAGAACGTTTTTTCTTTTCACTCTACTCTTTCCCTGATGATTTCATTGATACTCACATATGGCTTTATTTACTAATCATACACATATGACTTACAAATTTATATCTCCAGTCTGAATACCTCTCCTGAATTCTAGAATATACAGTCAATCCTTTTCTTTAAATCATCACTTGGATATCTCTCTGGGATCTTAAGCTTTTTATGTGTAAAATTGAATTTTGTATTTTCCCTGCCACTTTGGTTGCTAACCTTGATATTATTCATTTATATTAGTGTTACTATCCTCTATCGATTTTTTCAAGCATGAAGTTTTAGCATCATCCTTTAGACGTCCCTCTGTATCATGAAGTCCTCCCTCCATGTTTATTTGGTCAATAAGTCCATTTCCTTGTATCTCCACTGCTATCATCTTTGTCTCAGGTATCATTGTCTCTTACATGGAATGCCAAAATGATCTCCTAAAAATTCTCAGATCCTTAATTGCTCATTTTAATACTTTTTTTTTTTCACACTGAAGCTGACCTGATCTTTTTAAAACATAAATCTGGTCAAGTCATTTTAATTGCCAATCAGACTCAGAAGAGGTTTTTAAAAAATTAACACAGCCTGAGAAGCTTTTCATTTTCTAACCCCAGCCTAACTCTCTAGTTTTAACAATAATATGATCTTCACTACTTTCTACAACCCAGCCCCACGGGTTTTCAGTTTCTCTAATTGACTGTGCCTTCTCCTTACCAATGCTATTATATCCTCTTCAAGTAGCTAATGGCTGCTTACTCTTCCGGTCTTAGCTTAAGTGTTACTTCCTTAGAAATCAATTTCCTTTTCCCTCAATTTAAAATGCATTATTTTGGGGCGCCGGGGTGGCTTAGTCGGTTAAGCGTCCGACTTTTGCTTAGGTCATGATCTCGCATTTCGTGGGTTCGAGCCCCGCGTCGGGCTCTGTGCTGACTGCCAGCTCAGAGCCAGGAGCCTGTTTCAGAGTCTACGTCTCCCTCTCTCTCTGATCCTTCCCTGCTCACGCTGTCTCTCTCTCTCCTAGAAATAAATACAAATATTTAAAAAAAAATAAAAAAATAAAATGCATTATTTTGTCATTAAGCCAGCTTCATTTCCTTCAGAACATTTATTTCAGGGTGTAATTTTTCATTCATTAATGCCATTACTGACTAATGACATTCTTCCTGAGATATCACATAAGACATCACATAAGAGCTCCATAAGGCTCTGGGCCCTTTCAACTTTATCTTCTCATTGTAACTCTAATGCCTAGTACAGAATCTGGAACATATTACATGCTCAATGTATATCATTACACAACTCATTGAATGATTACTAATATAGAATATTTGTTTCTTTTAGTTTCTCCTATAAGAAAAAAATATTTTAAAAAATTCTAAGTTTATTTATTTTTGAGAGAGAGACAAAGAGAGTGAGCCAAAAACAAATCATGGATGATTAACCAGCTCAGCCACCCAGGCACCCCTACATAAGAAAATTTAAAGTATCATGCCAAGAGGACTATAATTCCATTTCCTTTTATATTTTTGAGACAGTGCAAACAGGAGAAGGGCAAAGAGAGAGGGGGACAGAGGAGCTGACAGCAGTGAGTCCAATGCAGGGCTTGAACTCACAAACCGTGAGAACATGACATGAGCTAAAATAGGATGCTCAACTGACTCAGCCACCCAGGTACCCCTATCATATTAATTCTTAATACTAGACTGAATTACCCAGCAGTTTCATTTATTTTCTATTTGATATAATACAATTGTTTATAAAGTGAACTAGGTAGCTCATATGTAATTGGAAAAATTTTCTTGGCTGTATTTTAGTCTTCAGTGAATTTTTTATACCACCAAGGGTTAACAAAACTAAAGATTTTAATAGTCAAACAGCAAAGTATTCTTTATAAAATAGAGTCTCAAAATTGCCCAAGGTTGAGAAGAAAATGCTTCAATTCTACATTAGATGTAAGGAGAGGGTCAGATAAATTTAAAGATGTAAAGTCTATGTAATTTTGTTTTATATTCTTATAGAAATAGAATTTGCGGGGCGCCTGGGTGGCTTAGTCGGTTAAGCATCCGACTTTCGCTTAGGTCATGATCTCACGGTTCGTGGGTTCAAGCCCCGCATCGGTCTCTGTGCTGACTGCCAGCTCAGATACTGGAGCCTATTTCAGAGTCTGTATCTCCCTCTCTCTCTGACCCTCCCCTGCTCATGCTGTCTCTCTCTCTCTCCTAGAAATAAATAAAAATATTTTAAAAAATATATAGAATTTGAATTGTTGCTTACCCCACATAGGCTGTTATGAGATATAGCAACAAAAATGTTGAAAAATAGAAAATATTAAGAGAAATTTCAGGGAGAAGTAAGGAGCTCCGTTCTTGCACTTGCGCCCATGCCTCACATGGAAAAGATCTGAACCCACAGGAAATCTTACAGAACCCAAGAGATTGGGAGAGAAAGGACGCAGGATCCACTGAAAAAGCCATATAATGTGAGTGCAAACTGGGGAAGATAAAATCGGGCCTGGATCTGAGACTGGAGGGACAGGGCGATCCACCTCTGCTGGGAGTGAGAGGGGAAAAAGACAGTCTGAAACAGAAAAACCTCCGCTCGGTGGGAAAAAACCTCCCCTTGGGGTGTAGAAAGACTTTCACACAAAGTACCTGCGCACCAGGCCACCCCAACCTACAACTCTCCCCGGAGGGGCTGTGCTTGCGGTCTGCTTCTTTGCTCTGGCTACTGGCTGGCTGGGAGAAGCTGCGCGCCTGCTGCAATTGCCCTCCTGGTGGGCTTGGACCCCTGGAGTAGCCGTGCACAGGCACCGGTGTCCATGCTCTTAGCTGGCTGGAGCTCGAGACGGAAGGAAAAGAGCTAAAAACTGGCAGATTTGTCCACGAGTTCGTGTTTTGTGTGACGAGACACAGAGGGAACTCGATTTCCTCATTCCAGCGAGCTCAGGGCGCCCCGCAGGCAAGGCCCCTGCCACGCCGAGTTTCCTCACCCGACACGGAGAAGAAAGGAGCAGCGGCTTCTGGCTCCACCTTCAGAGGTAGGCAGGAGGCTTGGAATTGCCCTGAGGGGGTTGACAGGGGAAAAACTGAGGTAATTTCAGTGGGGTGCTTGGCCAGGGATTTGGAGGCTGGGACTGGCCTGGGTTGAAAAGCTCAACAAATTTGGCTGAGACCCTGGCCGGGGGAGTTTACATCCCTATAAAAGCGAGGTGGAGCGCCACCACTCTCCTCCCTACAACCTCCAAGGTAGAAATCCCACTTTATGCATTGGATCACACCACGCCCATCCCTGCTTGAAAGCTGCCCTCCTCCCTTTTCCTTTTTTTTCTTCTCCTTTTTTTTTTTTCCTACAGAACACTGACCTGATTACCTCTGGTCACCAGTGTGCTTAAACAATCCAATTTAGTCCATTCTGTAGATGTAAATTCTACACCTCCCGACCTTTTCATCTCTTTCTCTCAGGAGTAATTAGACTATATGGTTTCCCTGGATAACACCAGCATCCTTCTCTCACCTAACCAACCATACTCCACCCTTTCACTCTTTGAAAAAAAGCTTCTTATCCCTTCTGCCTCTTCATTCTATTTCCAATTTTGCCTCATCCCCGCCCTGTCTTCTCTCTCTGTCTCTATGCTCTTCAACCAGCACTGCATACATCTGACTATTTAATTGTAGCTGGGAAATCCGGTTATATGCTATAAAACGTTCTTTGACCATTTGTATTCTTCTTTTTTCCTTTTCTTTTCTTGCTTTTGACATTTTTATGTACTTTTAAATTTTCTATTATTCGCCCTTCCTCCTCCGTCTTTTCTCTTTACTTTTTCTTTGTCCCTCTCAGTTTGCATGTTAGTCGGATATGTCTGTGCGTTTGTGTGCCCCTAATCCCTGGGTGTTTGTCAGTCTGTTTTCCTCTCCAGGGCTACGTCAAGAAATAAGCCAAAGCACACATGGTGGAGAGGCCCAAATATCACTACGAGTAGGAAAACAAAATAACCAAGGGCTCAACAAGAGAGACCGATAGATACCATTCAAAAAACACTCTCTGAAAGGATAGGTCCTGGGCAGTCAAAGAGTCTTCCTGGATGCAGCAGCGCTCACAGGTGCAGAGAGTATAACAGGACTTTAAAACTAACAAGAGGCAGAAAACTAACTAAAATGATGAAACGAAAAAGCTTTCCCCCAAAGAAACTCCAAGAAGAAATTACAGCTACTGAACTGCTCAAAACAGATATGAGCACCATAAATGAACAAGATTTTAGAATAATAATCATAAAATTAATAGCTAGGCTTGAAAAAAAACATAAAGGACATCAAAGAAACTATGGCTACAGACAAAATGGAGAATATAAATAGGCATTAAGAATTTTAAAAAAGTGATAAATGAGATACATAATAAATTAGAGGCCTCCAATGCATGGATTGAAGAGGCAGAAAGGAGAATAAGTGATTTAGAAGACACCATTATAGAGAAACAAGAAGCTGACAAAAACAAGAGACAATCTGATCCAGGAACAGGAAAGAAGAGTTCGAGACCTCAGTGATACAGTCAAATGCAACAATAACCATATCATAGGAATCCCAGAAGAGGAAGAGAGGGGGAAAGGTGCTGAAGCAGTCCTGGAACAAATTATAGCAGAGAACTTCCCCGACCTGGGAAAAGAAGTAAACGTTGAAATACAGGAGGCTCAGAGGAAACCCCTCAGACGTAATCTGAATCGAACTTCTGCAAGGGATATCATAGTAAAAATGGCAAAATATAAGGACAAAGAGAGAATTTTGAAAGCAGCTAGGGAGAAAAGGGCCCTAACACACAAAGGCAAACCTAAGAGAGTGGTGACAGACATATCGACTGAAATTTGGCAAGCCAGAAAGGAATGGCAGGAGATCTTCAATGTGATGAAGAGTAAAAATATGCAGCCAAGAATCCTCTATCCAGCAAGTCTGTCATTCAAAATAGAAAGAGAGATAAAAACCTTTCCAAATAAACAAAAATTGAAAGAATTTGTCACCACTAAGGCAGCCCTACAAGAAATCCTGAGGTAGATGCTCTGAAGGAAATGTTGCAAGGAACAAAGATACCACAGACACCACCACAAACATGAACTCTACAAAGGACCCAAAGACTAAACACACATATTTCAGTAATAACACTGAATGTAAATGGGCTGAATGCTCCAATCAAAAGACATAGGGTAGTAGAATGGATAAAAAAAACAAAATCCATCTATATGTTGTCTACAAGAAACTCATTTTAGACTGGAAGATAACTTCAGATTAAAAGTAAGGGAATGGAGAAATATATAACATGCTACTGGAAATCAAAAGAAAGCCAGAACAGCTATATTTATATCAGACAAACTCGACTTTAAATTAAAGACAATAACAAGAGATGAAGAAGGGCATTACATAATAGTTACAGGGTCTATCCATCAGGAAGAACTAACAATCATAAATGTCTATGCACCGAATATGGGAGCACCTAAATATATAAGATAATTAATCACAAAGAGAAACAGGCTCATAGATAAGAATATGCTACTATCAGGGGCTTCAGTACTCCACTTACAGCAATAGGTAGGTCAACTGGACAGAAAATCACTGAAGAAATAATGGACTTGAAAGACACTTTGTACCAGATGGATCTGACAGATATATTTAGAACTCTACATTCTGAGGCCAGGGAATTCACTTTCTTCTCACGTGCGCATGGCACATTCTCCAAGATAGATCCCATACTGGGACATAAAGCAGCCCTCAATAAACATAAAAGAATCGAGATCATACTATGCACACACTCAGATCATAATGCTTTGAAACTTAAAATCAATCACAGGAAGAAGCCTGGAACACCTCCAAAAACATGGAGGTTAAAGAACACCCTACTAAAGAATGAATGTGCCAATCAGGCAATTAGGGATGAAGTTAAAAAATATATGGAAACAAATGAAAATGAAAATATAAGACTCCAAACTCTATGTGATGCGGCAAAGGCAGTCCTGAGAGGAAAGTACATTGCACTCCAGGCCTATTTTAAGAAACTACAAAAAGCGCAAATCCAAAACCTTAGCTCCCCTAAAGGAACTAGAGGCAGAGAAATAGAACGCCCTAAACCCAGTAGAAGAAGAGAAATAGTAAAAATCAGAGCAGAAATAAACAACATATTCTGGATATTAACCCTTTATTTGATATGTCATTTGCAACTATCTTTTCCAATTCCGTTGGTTGCCTATTAATTTTCTGGGGTGTTTCCTTGGCTGTGCAGAAGCTTTTAATCTTAATGAGGTCCCAGAATATATAAGGAACTCACCAAACTACAAGCCCGAAACACAAACAACCCAGTGAAGAAATGGGCAGAAGATATGAACAGACACTTCTCCAAAGAGGACATCCAGATGGCCAACAGACACATGAAACGATGCTCAGCATCCCTTCTCATGTGGGAAATACAAATCAAAACCACACGGAGATACCACCTCACACCAGTCAGAGTGGCTAAAATGAGCCAATCAGAGAACTCTAGATGCTGGCGAGGATGTGGAAAAACGGGCACCCTCCTACACTGTTGGTGGGAATGTAAACTGGTACAGCCCCTCTGGAAAACAGTGTGGAGGTTCCTAAGGAAACTAACAATAGAACTCCCCTATGACCCAGCAATAACACTGCTAGGAATTTACCCAAGGGATACAGAAATGCTGATGCATAGGAGCACATGTACCCCAATGTTCGTAGCAGCACTCTCTTCAATAGGTAAAACATGGAAAGAGCCTAAGTGTCCATCAACAGATGAATGGATCAAGAAGATGTGGTTTATCTATACCATGGAATACTACATGGCAAGGAGAAACAATGAAATCTGGCCATGTGTAGCAACATGGATGGACCTTGAGGGTGTTATGCTGAGCGAAATAAGTCAGGTAGAGAAGGACAAATACCATATATTTGCACGTATAGGAGGATTATGAGGAACTTAACTGAGGAACAAGGGGGAGAAGAAGAGGGGAAATGGTGGGGGGAAAGAGAGAGGCAAACCATGAGAGACTCTTGAATGCTGACAAAAACTGAGGACTGATGGATGTGGGGGGGAAGGGGGGATGGGCATAGAGGAGGACACTTATGGGGATGAGCACTGAGTGTTATGTGGAAACTAATTTGACAATAAACTATTTGTAAAAAAAATAAAGAAAAAAAAGAAAAAAATGAAATAAACAACATAGAGAACAAAGAAACAAGTCAACAGATGAATGAAACCAAGAGTTGGTTTTTTGAAAAAGTAAACAAAATTGACAAACCTCTAGCCAGGGTTCTCAAAAAGGAAAGAGAGAGCACCCAAATACACAAAATTATGAATGAAAACGGACTTATTACAACCAACCCCTAAGAAATACAAGCAATTATCAGGGAATACTATGAAAAATTATATACCAACAAATTGGACAACTTAGAAGAAATGGACAAATTCCTAAACACACACTCACTACCAAAATTCACACGGGAAGAAATAGAAAACCTGAACAGACCCATAACGAGTGAAGAAATTGAATCAGTGATCAAAAATCTCCAACAAATAAGATCCCTGGACCTGATGGCTTCCCTGGGGAATTCTACCAGACATTTAAAACAGAATTAATCCCAATTCTTCTCAAGTTATTCCAAAAAAATAGAAATCTATGGAAAACTTCCAGACTCATTTTATGAAGCCAGTATCACTCTGATTCCCAAGCCAGACAGAGACCCAGCAGAAAAAGAGAACTACAGGCCAATATCCTTGATAAATACGGATGCAATAATCCTCAACAAGATCCTTGCAAATTGAATCCAGCAGCACATAAAAAGAATATCCAATGGAAAAAACACAGCCTTTTTAACAGATGCTGTTGGGAGAACTGGACAGCAACATGCAGAAGAATGAAACTAGATCATTTTCTCACACCATACACAAAAAGAAACTCAAAATGGATAAAGGACCTGAACGTGAGACAGGAAACTATCAACACCCTAGAGGAGAAAGCAGGAAACAACCTCCTGGACCTCCACCGCAGCAACTTCTTACTTGACACATTCCCAAAAGCAAGGGCATCCAGAGCAAAAATAAATGATTGGGACCTCATCAAGATTAAAAGCTTCTGCACGGCAAAGGAAACAACCCAGAAAACTAATAGGCAACCAACGGAATGGGAAAAGATAGTTGCAAATGACATATCAGATAAAGGGTTAATATCCAGAATCTATAAGGAACTCACCAAACTACACACCTGAAAAACACACAACCCAGTGAAGAAATGGGCAGAAGATATGAACAGACACTTTCCAAAGAGGACATCCAGATGGCCAACAGACACATGAAACGATGCTCAGCATCTCTCCTCATCAGGGAAATACAGATCAAAACCACACTGAGATACCACCTCACGCCAGTCAGAGTGGCCAAAATGAGCAAATCAGAGAACTCTAGATGCTGGCGAGGATGTGGAGAAACGGGCACCTTCCTACACTGTTGGTGGGAATGTAAACTGGTACAGCCCCTCTGGAAAACAGTGTGGAGGTTCCTCAGGAAACTAACCATAGAACTCCCCTATGACCCAGCAATAGCACTGCTGGGAATTTACCCAAGGGATACAGAAATGCTGATGCATAGGAGCACATGTACCACAATATTCATAGCAACACTCTCAACAATAGCTAAAACATGGAAAGAGCCTATGTGTCCATCAGCGGACGAATGGATCAAGAAGATGTGGTTTATCTATACGATGGAATACTACAGGGCAATGAGAAAGAATGAAATCTGGCCATGTGTTGCAACATGGATGGACCTTGAAGGTGTTATGCTGAGTGAAATAAGTCAGGCAGAGAAGGACAAATACCATATGTTTGTACGTATAGGAGGATTGGGAGGAACTTAACGGTCGACCATATGGGAGAAGAAGGAGGGAAATGGTGGGGGGAAGGGAGAGAGGCACACCTTGAGAAACTCTTGAATGCTTAGAACAAACTGAGGACTCATGGTTGTGGGAAAGCAGAGATGGGCATGGAGGAGGGCACTTGTGGGGATGGTCACCAGGCGTTATATGGAAACCAACTTGACAATAAACTATCTATATTTAAAAAAAAATGCTACATCAAGGGTGCTTGAGTGGCTCATTTGGGTAAGCATCTGACTCTTAATTTCAGCTCGGGTAATGATGTCATGGTCGTGAGACAGAGCTCCGTGTAAGCCTCTACACTTAACGTGGAGCCTGCTTAAGATCCTCTCTTTTCCTCACTCTCTGTCCCTGCCCCACTTGCATGCATACACACACATACTTTCCCTCTCAAAAACATAAATAAATAAATTATGCTACATCAGCCTAGATTTCTTATAAGAACTATGTAAAAAACCAGGTCTAATTTTAGCAACAAACATTTGGTATAAGTGCTAGGGTTGATACTTTGTTGATACTCTTTTATGTCACCTTCCAGGATAGGGGTCTTCTAAGTGAACTTAATGTTAGAAAACCAAGAGAAATTATGATAGTGGTCTCCCACCAAGAACGTTTATTTTAAACTCTAATAAATAATGCTTAGATTCCTTTATCCTCCATACAAATACAAAGGATTTAAGAAAAATGTGGTTTTTTTTTCCACATGTTTGATTTGGACGCTTATTTTTGATAATAGAAAAAGGATATAAACCATGAATGAAGCTATTTACTTATTGCTTAGTATTTTCTGATAAGTCAAACAGCCAAACAATTCATTTTTTAATGTTTATTTACTTCTGAGAGAGAGAATGCAAGCAGAGGAGGGGCAGAGAAAGAAGGGGACAGAGGATCTGAAGCAGGCTCCATGCTGACAGCGGTGAGCCCAATGAGAGCTCAAATCCACGAACCATGAGGTCATGACCTGAGCCAAATTTGGACGCTCAAATGACTGAGCCACCCAGGCACTGCAGCCAAACATCTAAAAATTTTTTATATTAAACAGTTTGAAGTAAAGTAACTGGTTTTCTGTTTACATAAATTTCATGTGGTTATACGCAGGTCTTTTGTCTGTGGAGGAGTTACACAGACTTTGAAAATTGGATGGTTGCAGATTTGACTCATCTTCTTGTCCTCTTCTTCCACTTGCTCTCACCCATTCTAAACAAATATTCTCCTCCTCTAAAATATCATCTGTACCAAGCTCCATATATTTCTATGTCCAGAAATAGTTCCTAGATAAAAATTGTTAAACATTCTACAATTTCTTTGTTTTTTTTTTCCCTGAGATTGATGCTGCCACATACTGTCTTCCTGAGTAAATTCAGGTTGACAGCATGAACCTAGAGTCAGAGAGGCCTTATATTCCTGGAATATTATAATATGCTTTTTAATAAGTAAAAAATTGCAGAAGAAGTAGACCTCAAATAAAGTCTTTTAAATTATAGTACAGGTTTTTAAAAATATGAAATTATTGACCATAAGCTTATATTTAGTTGCAGAGTTTCACTCAGGTGTTAATAAAACTGGTTTAACATGATTTTTGTTTTGTGAGTTTATTATATATTTCCTTTACTTGGTTAACTTTAGTGGGATAAACCTGAAGCTTTAATTTCTGCATAAGTACATTTTACAAATCAGAGTTTCTTATCTATTTCTTCCTATACCATGGATTATTTTTCCATTTAAACAGTGTACATTTGGAATAGACATTGGGTAAACCAGTTCTGGGATCTTCTGACTAGAGTGTAAAAGGACTGAAAAAAATGGCAGTAATTTATTGGAATTTTTCTTTTATTTGCTTCTTGAACAGATTAGAGTATTTCAACAGCAGGTATCTACAGATTTTGGTCTGAGAATGTGACCAGCCCAAATCAAGCCCAAATGTTTCTTTATGAAAAGCTTGAAAGAGAACTTGACATTTAGCTGCCAGAAGCAGGCCATTTGATACACACACCATCTAGTAAATATTTGCAGTGTGAGTGCCTGCGTGTGCCTGTGCATCTGTGTATGTTAATTTGTTAATTTATTTAATGAGACATCACAGAAAAAGAATTACTGAAAGTTCTTTCCCTTTAAAGCACAGTTTTTCATTCCTTGCATCACCACTTGTAAAAATATAGGCATACCTCAGAGATATTGCAGGTTCAGTACCAGACCAACACAGTAAAGCAAATATAACAATAAAGTGAGTAAAATAGTACTTTGGTTTCTCAGTTCATATAAAATAGTTTATACTGCAGTCTACTAAGTCTATAAGAATAATATATCTAAAATGCACATATGTTAATTTAAAAAGTACTTTATTGCTAAGAAAAAAAGGCTAATTATCACCTGAGATTTCAGAAAGTTATCTTTTTGTTGGTAGAGGGTCTTGCCTTGATGTTGATGGTTGCTGAATGATCAAGATGGTGGTTGCTGAAGGCTAACGTGGCTATGGCAATTTCTTAAGGCACAATGAAGTTTGCTACATCAATTGACTCTTCCTTTCACAAGTGATTTCTCTGTAGTATGTGATGCTGTTTGAAAGCATTTTACTCACAATAGAACTTTCAGAATTAGAGTTGATTCTCTCAAACCTTGCTGCTGCCTTATCAACTAAATTTATGTTGTATTCTAAATCCTTTGTTGTCATTTCAACAATTTTCACAGCATCTTCACCAGGAATAGATTCCATCTCGAGAAACTCTTTGCTCATCCACAAGAAGCAATTTCTTATACGCTAAAATTTTAACATGAGATTACAGCAATTCACTAACATCTTCAGGCTCAACTTCTTTCTATTTCTAGTTCTCTTGCTATTTCTACCACATCTGCTTCTTCCACTGAAGACCTGAACCCCTCTAAGTCATCCATGAAGACTAGAATCTATTTCTTCCAAAATCCTGTTAATGTTAATATTTTGACTCTTCCCATGAATCACAAGTGATCGTAATGGCATTTAGGATGGTGAATTCTTTCAAAAAGTTTTTTTTTATTTACTTTCACAGATTCATCAAAGTAGTCACTATCTTTGGCAATTAAAGTGTAATAAAATATTTATGAGATAATAGGACTTGAAAAATAAAATTACTTCTTAATCCAAGGCCTGTAGAATGGATATTGTGTTAGTAGGCATGAAAACATTAATCTCCTTGTATATTTCTATCTGAGCTCTTGGGTTACCAGGTACACTGTCAATGAATAATCATATTTTAAAAAAATCATTTTGTTCTGAGCAGTGAGTTTCAACAGTGGGCTCCATATGTTTAGGATATTATGTGGCAAAAAGATGTATGTGTTGTCATCCAGGCTTTGTTTTTTCATTTATAAAGCCCAGGCAGTGTACATTTAGCATTATTCTTAAGGGCCCTAGGAACTTTCTAATGGAGGGAGGCACTTGTGGGGATGAGCACTGGGTGTTATATGGAAACCAACTTGACAATAAACTATTTGTAAAAAAAAAAAATGAACATTAGCTTTAACTTAAAGTCACCTGCTGCATTAGTCCGTAAGGAGAGGATTATTGTCTTTTGAATCTTTGAAGTCAGGCATTCAGCTGTGAAAGGCCTAAATGGGGACACCTGGTGGCTCAGTCCTTTTAGAATCTGACTCTTGCCTTTGCCTCAGGCCATGATCTCAGAGTCATGGGATGGAGGCCTGTGTCAGTCTTCATGTTTAAGATTCTCTCGGAGAGGGCAAGATGGCGGAGAACTAAGTAGCTCCGTACTTGCACTCGGGCCCATACATCACACAGAAAAGATCTGAGGCCATTGGAAACCTTACAAAACCTGAGAGACTGGGAGAAAAAGGACGCAGAAGCCACTGAGAAAGCCTTCTAACGTGAGTGCGAACCGGGGAAGGTAAAATCGGGCCGGGATCGGAGACTCCAGGGTGGGAGGCGATCCCCCTCTACCCTCTACGGGGAGTGAGAGGGGAAAAGGAGAGAGTCCAAAACAGAAAAACCTCCGCTCGGGGGGGAAAAAACCTCTGCTCGGTGCATAGAAAGACCGTACTTGCCAAATACCTGCACACCAGGTCCCCTCGCGCCAACTGGTCCTGGGGGAGGCTGAGCACACAAACTGCTTCTTTGTGCCGCTCCTGGAGGTTGGATTTCAGAACAGCGGGGCGCCTGCCGCCATTGTAGCTCCAGGGCGGCTGGGACCCCTGAAAGGCCCACGCAGACACCGGGTGTCCGCGCTCCTGGCAGGCTGGAACTCGAGAGGGAAGGCAAAGAGCTAAAAACTGGGAAATTTGCCTGTGAGTTCATGTTTCAGGTGACGAGCCATAGAGAGACCCGGTTTTCCTCACTCCAGCGGGCTCAGGCTACGCGGACCTGGCAGGCAAGCCCCGGCGCATGCGCGCCAGCCTGACCCAGAGAAGGAAGCAGCGATTCTGACTCCGCCCCCAGAGCTCAGCAGGGAGCCTGGAATAGCCCGAGGGGTTTGCCTGGGAAGCTGTGTCTAAGGCAATTTCAGTGGGGCGCACGGACTTGGATTTGGAGATTGGAACTGGCCTGGGTTGAAGAGTGCAAACAACTTCGGCTGTGTCCCCGGAACGGGGAGTTGACACGCCCAAAATAGCGAGTTGCAGCGTGGGGTTCAAGAAGGGACTGGAGCACCCTCACTCTCCTCCCCACAACCGCCAAGGCAGAACCCCCGCCTGAGGCATCGGATTACACCATGCCCATCCCTGCCTGAGAGGTGCCCTCCTCCCATTTTTTTTCTCTTTCTTTTTTCCTTTTTTTTTTCTTTTTCCTTTTTTTTTCTTCTTTCTTTTTTTCCCCTTTCTTTTCTCTTTCTTTTTTTCTTCTTCTTTCTCTTTGCTCGCTTTTTTCCCCAAAACACTGACCTGATTAACTCTGGTCGCCAGCTTGCTTAAACAATCACAACAAGTCCATTCTGTAAATGTAAATTCTACACCTACTGACATTTTCAACTATTTCTCTCAGGAATAATTAGACTATATAGTTTCTCTGGATAATTCCAGCATCCTTCTCTCACCTATCCAACCATATTCTACCTTTACCTCTTTGAAAAAAGCTTCTTATCCCTTCTGCCTGTTCATTCTATTTCCAATTCTGCCTCGTCTCGCCCTGCCTTCTCTCTTTTTCTCTATGCTCTTCAACCAGCACTGCATACACACGGCTATTTAACTGTAGCTGGGAAATCCAGGTATATGCTTTAAACCGTTCTTTGTCCATCGGTTTTCTTCTTTTTTCCTTTTCTTTCCCCTTTTTGACCCTTTTATGTATTTTATACTCCCTACTACTCGCCCTCCCTCCTCCGTCTTTTCTCTTAACTTTTTCGTTTTCTCTCTCGCTTTGCATGTTAGTTGAATTAGCCTGTGCGTTTGTGTGCTCCTGCTCCCTGTGTGTTTGTCTGTTTTCTTTTCCAGGGCTACCTCAAGAAACAAGCAAGAGTCCACAAGGTGAAGAGTCACAAATATCACTACGAATAGGAAAATAAAATAACTAAGGTCCCAACAAGAGAGACCGAGGGATACCATTCAAAAAACAATCTCTGAAAGGATAGGCCCTGGAAAGTCAAAGAGTCTTCTTGGATATAGGAGCGCTCATAGAAACAGAGAGAATAACAGGTCTTTAAAACCAACAAGAACCGGAAAGCTAACTAAAATGACGAAACGAAAGAGCTCTCCTCCAAAGAAACTCCAAGAAGAAATGACAGCTAATGAACTGCTCAAAACAGATATCAGCAGCATCACTGAACAAGATTTTAGAATAATAATGGTGAAATTAATAGCAGGGCTTGAAAAAAACATAGGGGACATCAAAGAAACTATGGCTACAGACAGAATGGAAAATAAAAATAGGCATGAAGAATTAAAAATGCGATAAATGAGATCCATAATAAATTAGAGGCCTCCAACGCACGGCTTGAAGAGGCAGAAAGGAGAATAAGTGATTTAGAAGACACCATTATAGAGAAACAAGAAGCTGACAAAAAAAGAGACAAACTGATCCAGGAACAGGAAAGAAGAATTTGAGAGTTCAGTGATACAGTCAAACACAAGAATATCTGTATCATAGGAATCCCAGAAGAGGAAGAGAGAGGGAAAGGTGCTGAAGGAGTCCTGGAACAAATTATAGCAGAGAACGTCCCCAACCTGGGGAAGGAAATAAATGTGGAAATACAAGAGGCTCAGAGGACTCCCCTCAGACGTAACTTGAATCGATCTTCTGCACGACATATCATCGTACAAATGGCAAAATACAAGGACAAAGAGAGAATTTTGAAAGCAGCTAGGGAGAAAAGGGCCCTCACATACAAAGGGAAACCTATCAGAGTGGTGACAGACCTATCTACTGAAACGTAGCAGGCCAGAAAGAACGGCAGGAGATCTTCAATGTGATGAACAGTAAAAATATGCAGCCAAGAATCCTCTATCCAGCAAGCCTGTCATTCAAAATAGAAGGAGAGATAGGGGCGCCTGGGTGGCTTAGTCGGTTAAGCGTCCGACTTTCGCTTAGGTCATGATCTCGTGGATCGTGGGTTCGAGCCCCGCATCGGGCTCTGTGCTGACTGCCAGCTCAGAGCCTGGAGCCTGTTTCAGAGTCTGTGTCTCCCTATCTCTGACCCTCCCCTGCTAACGCTGTCTCTCTATCCTAGAAATAAATTAAAAAAAAAACATTAAAAAAACTAAAAACAAAATAGAAGGAGAGATAAAAACCCTTCCAAATAAACAGAAATTGAAAGAATTTGTCACCACGAAGCCAGCCTTACAAGAAATCCTGAGGGGGATACTCTGAAGGAAAGGTTGCAAGGAACAAAGATTCCAGAGACACCACCACAAACATGAACCCTGCAAAAGAAACAAAGACTCTAAACCCACATATTTCAATAATAACACTGAATGTAAATGGGCTGAATGCTCCAATCAAAAGACATAGGTTAGCAGACTGGATTAAAAAACAAAATCTATCTATATGCTGTTTACAAGAAACTCATTTTAGACGGGAAGATACCTTCAGATTAAAGGTAAGGGGATGGAGAAATATATAACATGCTACAGGAAATCAAAAGAAAGCCGGAGCAGCGATACAAACTGGACTTTAAATTAAAGACAATCACAAGAGATGAAGAAGAGCACTACATAATAATTACAGGGTCCATCCATCAGGAAGAACTAACAATCATAAATGTCTACGCACCGAATATGGGAGCACCTAAATATCTAAAACAATTAATCACAAACAGAAACAACCTAATAGATAAGAATGTGCCAATAGCAGGGGACTTTAATACTCCACTTACAGCAATGGATAGGTCAACCAGACAGAAAATCACTAAAGAAATAATGGACTTGAAAGACACATTGGACCAGATGGACCTGATGGATATATTTAAAACTTTACATCCTGTGGTCAGGGAATTCACTTTCTTCTCAAGTGTGCATGGCACATTCTCCAAGACAGATCACATACTGGGATATAAAGCAGCCCTCAATAAATATAAAAGAATAAAGATCATACCATGCACACTGTCAGATCACAATGCTTTGAAACTTGAAATCAATTACACGAAGAAGTCTGGAAAACTTCCAAAAACATGGAGGTTAAAGAACAGCCTTCTAAAGAATGAATGGGCCAATCAGGCAATTAGAGATGAAATTAAACAATAAATGCAAACAAATGAAAATGAAAACACAACATTTCAAAATCTATGGGATGCAGCAAAGGCAGTCCTAAGAGGAAAGTACATTGCTCTCCAGGCCTATTTCAAGAGATTAGAAAAAGCACAAGTCCAAAATCTAACAGCTCACCTAAAGGAACTAGAGACAGGGCAACAAGAATGCCCTAAACCCAGTAGAAGAAGAGAAATAGTAAAAATTAGAGCAGAAATAAACAACATAGAGACCAAAGAAACAATTGAACAGATCCATGAAAGCAAGAGTTGGTTTTTTGAAAAAGTAAACAAAATCGACAAACCTCTAGCCATACTTATCCAAAAGAAAAGAGAGAGCACCCAAATAGACAAAATTATGAATGAAAACGGAGTTATTACAACCAACCCCTCAGAAATACAAGCAATTATCAGGGGATGCAATGAAAAATTATATGCCAACAAATTGGACAACTTAGAAGAAATGGACAAATTCCTAAACACACACTCATGACCAAAATCCACAGGGGAAGAAATAGAAAACCTGAACAGACCCATAACAAGTGAAGAAATTGAATCAGTGATCAAAAATCTCCCAACAAATAAAAGCCCTGGACCTGATGGCTTCCCTGGGAGTCTACCAGACATTTAAAACGGAATGAATCCCAATTATTCTCAAGCTATTCCAAAAATGAAATCAGAGGAAAACTCCCAGATTCATTTTATGAAGGCAGCATCATTCTGATTCCCAAGCCAGACAGAGATCCAGCAAAAAAACAGAACTACAGGCCAATATCCTTGATGGATACGGATGCAAAATCCTCAACAAGATCCTTGCAAATCGAACCCAGGGAGCACATTAGAAGAATCATCACCCAAGATTAAGTGGGATTCCATTCCTGGGTTACAGGGCTAGTTCCAACATTCATAAATCAATCAATGCTTAATTACATCATCAATAAAGAAAGATAAAACCGCAGTCCTGTCAGTAGATGCAGAAAAAGCATTTGACAAAATACAGCATCCCTTCTTAATAAAGACTCTCGAGACAGTTGGGATAGAAGGAACCTACTTAAACATCATCAAAGCCATCTATGAGAAACCATCAGCGAACATCATCCTCAACGGGGAAAAACTGAGAGCTTTCCCCCTGAGATCAGGAACATGACAGGGATGCCCACTCTCACCACTGTTGTTTAACATAGTGCTGGAAGTCCTAGCATCAGCCATCAGACACCGAAAGGAAATCAAAGGCATCAGAATTGGCAAAGAGGAAGTCAAACTTTCACTCTTCGTAGATGACATGATACTCTACATCGAAAACCCGACAGACTCCACCAGAAGCCTACTAGAACTGATTCAAGAATTCAGCCAAGTTGCAGGGTATAAAATCAACGTACAGAAATCAGTTGCATTTTTATACACCAACAATGAAGCAACAGAAAGAGAAATCAAGAAACTGATCCCATTCACAATTGCACAAAAAACCATAAAATACCTCGGAATAAACCTAACCAAGGATACAAGAGATCTGTATGATGAAAACTATAGAAAATTTATGAAGGAAATTGAAGACACAAAGAAATGGAAAAACATTCCATGCTCATGGATAGGAAGAATAAATATAGTTAAGATGTCATTACTGCCTAAGGCACTCTACACATTCAATGCAATTCCAATCAAAATTTCACCAGCATACTTCTCAAAACTAGAACAAACTATCCAAAAATTTGTATGGAACCACAAAAGACCCCACATAGCCAAAGTAATCCTGAAAAATAAAACCAAAACGGGAGGGATCACCATCCCAGACTTTAGCCTCTACTACAAAGCTGTCATCATCAAGACAGTATGGTATTGGCACAAAAACAGACACATAGACTAATGGAACAGAACTGAGAACTCAGGAGTGGACCCAAAAGTATACAGCCAACTAATCTTTGACAAAGCAGGAAGAATATCCGATTATAAAAAGAAAGCCTTTTTAGCAGATGGTGTTGGGAGAACTGGACAGCAACATGCAGAAGAATGAAACTAGATCATTTTCTCACACCATGCACAAAAATAAACTCAAAATGGATAAAGACCTGACCGTGAGACAGAAATGTATCAACACCCTAGAGGAGAAAGCAGGAAACAACCTCCTTGACCTCCACCGCAGCAACTTCTTAATGGACACATCCCCAAAAGCAAGGGAATCAAGAGCAAAAATAAACTGTTGGGACCCCATCAAGATTAAAACCTTTTGCACAGCAAAGGAAACAACCCAGAAAATTAATAGGCAACCAACGGAATGGGAAAAGATAGTTGCAAATGACATATCCGATAAAGGGTTGATATCAACAATCTATAAGGAACTCACCAAACTCCACGCCCGTAAAACAAACAACCCAGTGAAGAAATGGGCAGAAGATATGAACAGACACTTCTCCAAAGAGGACATCCAGAAGGCCAACAGACACATGAAACGATGCTCAGCATCGCTCCTCATCAGGAAATACAAATCAAAACCACACGGAGATACCACCTCACTTCCAGTCAGAGTGGCTAAAATGAGCAAATGAGAGAACTCTAGATGCTTGCAGGATGTGGAGAAACGGGCGCCCCTCCTACACTGTTGGCGGGAATGTCAAGCTGGTGCAGCCCCTCTGGAGAAACAGTGTGGGGTTCCTCAGGAAACTATGGCCAGGAGCTCCCCTATGACCCAGCAATAGCACTGCTAGAAGTTTACTCAAAGGGATACAGAAATGCTGATGCATAAGACACATACCCCAATGTTCCTAGCAGCACTCTCACACAATAGCTAAAACATGGAAAGAGCCTAAGTGTCCATCAACAGATGAATGGATCAAGAAGATGTGGTTTATCTATATCATGGAATACTACATGGCAATGAGAAACAATGAAATCTGGCCATGTGTAGCAACATGGATGGACCTTGAGGGTGTTATGCTGAGCGAAATAAGTCAGGCAGAGAAAGACAAATATCATATATGTGCACGTATAGGAGGATTAGGAGGAGCTTAACAGAGGACCAAGGGGGAGAAGAAGGGCGGAAATGGTGGGGGAAAGGGGGAGAGGCAAACCATGAGAGACCCTTGAATGCTGACAAAAACTGAGGACTGATGGATGTGGGGGGGAGGAGGGATGGGCATGGAGGAGGACACTTGTGAGGATGAGCATTGGGTTTTATGTGGAAACTAATTTGACAATAAACTATTTGCAAAAACAAAACAAAACAAAACAAAACAAAAGGGCCAGAAAAATTAATAAAATATTTAAAAAAAAAAAAAAGATTCTCTCTCCATCTTCTTCCAATATAAGGTTGTTTCATATATATTGAAAATCTGTTGTTTAGTGTAACCACCTTTATTAATTATCGTAATTAGATATTCTGCATAACCTGCTGCAACTAAGTCAGCACTTGCTGTTTCACCTTCCACTTTCATGTTATGGAGATCATTTCTTTCCTGAAACCTCATGAACCAACGTCTGCTAGGTTCCAACTTTTCTTTTGTAGCTGCCACACCTCTCTTGGCCTTCATAAAATTGAAGAGTTAGGGTCTTGCTATAGATTAGGATTTGGCTTAACGGAATGTGGTGGTTGGTTTGATCTTCTACCCAAGACCACTAAAGTTTTCTGCATAGCAATGATAAGTTTGTTTTTCTTACTTACATGTTTGTTTTTTAATTTGAGTATATTCGGCATACAATTTTACATTAGTTTCAGGTATACAATTTAGTAATTTGACAAATTTATACATTATGCTATAAACATACATTTACATAAGCATAAATTACAATATTATTGACTTTGTGCTCTGCTTCTTATTCCTGTAATTTACTCATTCCATAACTGGAGGCCTGTTTCACTTTCTTACTATTTGTGTGTTCATTGGAGTAGCTATTTTAATCTCCTTTAAGAAATTTTACTTTTTTTAGCAAAGCGATTTAGCTTGGCTAACTGTTTGGCACAAGAGTTGTAGCTTTCTGCCTATCTCAGCTTTCAACATACCTTCCTCACTAAGATCAATCATTTCTAGCTTTTGATTTAATGTGAGAGATATGTGATTTTTCTTTCCACTTGAACACTTAGAGGCTATTTCAGAGTTATTAATTAACCTAATTTCAATACTGTTGTGTCCCAGGGAATAGGGATGTCCAAGGAGAGGGAGAGAGATGGAATAACTGGTGGAGTAGTCAGCACACACATTTATCAGTGATGTTCACTGTTTATATAGGCACAGTTTGTGCCACCGTAAGACAATTAGGATAGTAATATTAAAGGCTACTTATCACAATTAACTATATCATAATAATAATGGAGAAGTTTAAAATATTGTGAGCATCACCAAAGTGTGACACAAAGACACAAGTGAGCAAATACCTTTGGGAAAATGACACTGAAAGACTTGCTTGATTCAGATTTTCCCCAAACCTTCAATTTGTAAAAACAAACAAAACAAAACAAAAAGGCAATATCTATAATATATAAGTGGAATAAAGTTAAGCACAATAAAATGAGATTTACCTGTATGAAGAAGATGGATAAATTTGAGAATGTCAAGGTTTGTCACCTTGACACATTCATTGTAAACTTCCCCAATCAAATTTGATGATTGTTGTCCTTGTCCTTTATCTCATTAGAGTTTGCAAATTGGTGACTTTCTGATTTTATAGATCCTTCTTCATTTATTAGCTGAAATTCTTCCATAAAGAACTATTAATTCAAACTATTTGCTAACCTTGAAGTTGCTTCATTTAGGAAGTCAAGATTTTCAGTTTGCAACCCTCTTGGGAGCCTCCTGGTGTAAACTAAACGTGGCTCCTCATACTCGGAGGGCAGGGAAAGACTGAGGAAAGAGACAGTCCACTTGAGGTTGGTAAATGACAGTTTTAATAAGCGAATGGAAGTTACATATTAGGCTTGTCTTGGGCAGCAGCAAGAGAGATGGATCCCTCCATTTACCTGCCAAATTGGAAAAGTTTATATATAGGCCTTAATTGGGTTCAGTCACATACACTGTGCAGGTATTCTCAACACCACACCATTAAGACTATGTCCTTGCAGCAGCCTCTTAGAGTAGGAAAGGTAAGCAGTACCCACATTCCAAGGACTGGGAAGGAGTGAGGAACTTCTCAATGCCTGGGTCCAGCTCAGGGGTCAATTGACAATCACATCTTTTTGATGACCTCCCCCAACAAAGATAAATAATTTGTTTTTCATTTTGTTAATATATTTCACAATGAGTTGGCATACCAGCAACCTCCAAAGGTGACCAATGAGTTTCCAAAAGTGACCAATAAATCTTAAGTATCATGATGAATGGATACACTTGTATATATTGCATGTGTTTTTATATTTCACATATATTTGATCTGTTACACTTTTTAATCTTTTTTAATGTTTTATTTATTTCTGAGAGAGAGAGAGAGAGAGAGAGAGAGAGAGAGAGAACAGGGGAGGGTCAGAGAGAGGGAGACACACTGAGCTAGCTGTCAGTACAGAGCCCGATGTGGGGCTCAAGCCCACGAATCGTGAGATCATGACCTGAGCCAAAGTCGGACGCTTAACCGACTGAGCCATGCAGGCGCCTCTATAGTTTTTAATCTTATTGATACTTAAATAGTTCCATTTTTGGCTAGTGGGTGGTGATTCAAGTTGGCCTTTGTGTATTTTTAACATGACCCCAGTAGTCTTAGATAGCTTCTAAGCTTAGATAGCTTCTAACATAGTCTACTATGATGTCTGTGGATCATGTTATATTCCTGATTCAGGTTCTTTTTAGTGGACAATGGCATTTACAGATCACAATCTGAGCATTGTTTCTGCTGGTTTGGAATTACTTCTAGTTTTCACTCCATCCCATAAGTTTTGGTGTTTTATATTTTAGCTTTCATCTAAAGTTACTAATTTCCCGGGGCGCCTGGGTGGCTTAGTCGGTTAAGCGTCCGACTTTCGCTTAGGTCATGATCTCGCGGTTCGTGGGTTCGAGACCCCGTCGGGCTCTGTGCTGACTGCCAGCTCGGAGCCTGGAGCCTATTTCAGAGTCTGTATCTCCCTCTCTCTGACCCTCCCCTGCTCACGCTGTGTGTGTGTCTCTCTCTCCTAGAAATAAATAAAAATATTTAAAAAAATAAAGTTACTAATTTCCCTTGTTATTTCTATTTTGACTCACTTGTTCTAAGAGTGCATGGTTTAATTTCTATATTTTTGTGAATTTTCTAGTTTTTGTTTAATTATTGTCAGCTTTATTCCATTATGTTCAGAGAATATAGTTTGTATGACTTCAATTTTTAAAATGTATTGAGGCTTGTTTTGGACTAAAATATGGCCTATCCTGGAGCATTCCATGTGTGCTGTAGAAGAATGGAGTGTTTTATATTACTAAAATGTCCAGATGCTCTGTTCATTATTAAAAGTGGAAGTTTGAACTTTCCAATTATTATTGTATGACTATTATTATCTCTTGCTTGTAATTTCTTCCAATATTTGCTTCATATATTTTGGAACTTTACATATATGCTTATAGCTTTATACCTTCTAGATGAATTTATTTTTTGAAAGTAAAAAAACATCTTTACTTAAAGCCTATTTGATCTGATCTTAGTACAGTCACCTCAGCTTTATTTTAGTTACTACTTGCATGGAATTATATTTTTTCATACTTTAACTCTGATTTTTAAATGTTATTTATTATAGAAGTATAATTAACATACAATGATATATTAGTTTCAGGTCCACACCATAGTAACCTGACAATTCCATACATCATGCAATGCTCACCACAATAAGTGTAGTTACCACCTGTCACCATACACCATTGTTAAAGTATTATTGACTGTATTCTCTATAATGTGCTTTTTATCCCTGTGACTTTGTTTTACAACTGAAAATTTGTACCTTTTAATCACTTTCACCTATTTCACCCATTCCCCAACACCCTCCCTTCTGGCAACCACCAATTTGTCCTATTTTCACATTCAACATTTTGAATTGATTTTGTATCTAAAGTGAGTCTTTTATAGATAGCATATAGTTGGGTCATGTGTTCTTGTCTATTATGCCTATTAATTGGAGATGTTAATCCATTTACATTTAAATTAACGAGTGATAAGGAAGAAAGGACTCATCGCTGCCACAGTTCTGTTTTTTTAAAAAAATATTTTATTGTTATTTTTAAGTATTCTCTACACCCTGTGTAGGGCTTGAACTCAAAACCCTGAGATCAAGAATCACAGCCTCTAGTGACTGAGCCAGCTGTCGTCCCTATTTTGTTCATTACAAAATAAGCTTTATACTTTTTTCTATATTTTACTTCCTCCATTACCATTTTTTATGTTTCATTTTCCTGTGGTGTACCAATTTGATTCCCTTATTTTTATATAAATTTTAAATATATTTTCTAAGTGATTAAATGGGAATTACCATTATGATCCTAAATTCCTAAGTCTAGTTTGTATCAATACCAACTTAACTTCAATAGCATAAAAATATCTGCTCTTTTATATCTCTGACCCCCCTTTATGTGCTTTCTTGGTCACATATCACATATTTATATATGTGCTCATTAGCTTTGAGTTTTAATTATTTTTTTAATCAACTATTTATTCCTGTATTCCCGGCACCCAGGACAGAAATAGGAGCATTCATTTTGTATGATGCTTTGGTCAATCTATTTCTTTCATTTTTTTTTTTTGTAATAGATTATTGTCAAGTTGGTTTCCATATAACACCCATTGCTCATCCCCACAAGCGCCCTCCTCCATGCCCATCACACCCCTTCCCCTATCCCCCACCCTAATGGGCCGTTATTGTTCTCGGCATTCAAGAGTCTTTCATGGTTTATCCCCCTCCCTCTCCCCCACTATTTCCCCCTTCTTCTCCCCCATGGTCCTCGATTAACTTCCTCCTAATCTTCCTATACGTGCAAACATAATGGTATTTGTCCGTCTTTGCCTGATTTATTTCGATCAGCATAACACCTTCAAGTTCCATCCATGTTGCTACACATGGCCAGATTTCATTCTTCCTCATTGCATTGTAGTGTACCATTGTATAAATAAACCACATCTTCTTTTTTTAATTTTTCAAATTTTTTTATTCTTTTACAAATAGGTTATTGTCAAGTTGGCTTCCATATGACACCCACTGCTCATCCCCACAGGTGCCCTCCTCCAGCCCATCTCTCCCCTCACCCCCACACCCATCAGTCCTCAGTTTATTCTCAGCATTCGAGAGTCTCTCATGGTTTGCCTCTCTCCCTCTCCCGCATTATTTCTCCCGTTCTTCTCCCACATGGTCCTCGGATAAGTTCCTCCTAATCCTACTATATGTGCAAACACATGGTATTTGTCCTCTGCCTGACTTACTACGTTCAGCAAAACACCCTCTTGTTCCTTCCATGTTGCTACACATGGCCAGATTTCATTCTCCCTCATTGCCTTGTAGTTTTCCATCGTATAGATAAACCACATCTTCTTGATCCATTCATCTGTTGATGGACACTTAGGCTCTTTCCATGTTTTGGCTATTGTGGAGAGTGCTGCTATGAACATTGAAGTCCATGTCCTCCTATGCATCAGCACTCCTCTATCCCTTGGGTAAATTCCTAACATTGCTATTGCTGGGTCATAGGGGAGTTCTATTGTTAATTTTTTGAGAAATCTCCACACTGTTTTCCAGAGGGGCTGAACAAGTTTACATTCCCACCAACAGTGTAGGAAGGTGCCCTTTTCTCCACATCCTCGCCAGCATCTAGAGTTCTCTCATTTGCTCATTTTAGCCACTCTGACCGGAGTGAGGTGGTATCTCAGTGTGGTTTTGATCTGTATTTCCTCGATGAGGAGGGATGCTGAGCATCGTTTCATGTGTCTGTTAGCCATCTGGATGTCCTCTTTGGAGAAGTGTCTGTTCATATCTTCTGCCCATTTCTTCACTGGGTTGTTTGTTTTTCGGGTTTGGAGTTTGGAGAGTTCCTTAGAGATTTTGGATATTAACCCTTTATCTGATATGTCATTTGCAAGTATCTTTTCCCATTACGTCAGTTGTCTATTAGTTTTATGGATTGTCTCCTTTGCCTTGCAGAAGCTTTTAATCTTGATGGGGTCCCAATAGTTTATTTTTGCTCTTGATTCTTTTACTTTTGGGGATGTGTCAAGTTGCTGCGGTGGAGGTCAATGAGTTTGCTTCCTGCTTTCTCCTCTAGGGTTTTGAAGGTTTCCTGTCTCACATTCAGGTCCTTTATCCACTTGGAGTTTATTTTTGTGTATGGTGTGAGAAAATGATCTCGTTTCATTCATCTGCATGTTGCTGTCCAGTTCTCCCATCACCATGTATTAAAGAGGCTGTCTTTTTTCCATTGGATATTCTTTCTGGCTTTGTCAAAGATTAGTTGGCTGTATACTTTTGGGTCCAATTCTGAGTTCTCAATTCAATTCCATTGGTCTATGGAATAGACCTCTTGGTGCCAATACTATACTGTCTTGAGGATGATAGCTTGGTAGTAGAGGCTAAAGTCTGGGATGGTGATACCTCCCGTTTTGGTTTTATTTTTCAGCATTACTTTGGCTATTCATGGTCTTTTGTGGTTCCATACAAATTTTAGAATAGTTTCTTTTAGTTTTGAGAGGTATGCTGGTGCAATTTTGATTGGGATTGCATTGAATGTGTAGACTGCTTTGGGTAGTAATGACATTTTAACTATATTTATTCTTCCAATCCATGAGTATGGAATGTTTTTCCATTTCTTTGTTTCTTCTTCAATTTACTTCATAAATTTTCTATAGTTTTCATCATAGAGATTTCTTATATACTTGGTTAGGTTTATTCCTAGTTACTTTATGTTTTTTAGTGCAATTGCGAATGGGATCAGTTTCTTGATGTCTCATTCTGTTGCTTCATTGTTGGTGTATAAAACTGCTACTGATTTCTGCACGTTGATTTTGTACCCTGCAACTTTGCTAAATTCATGGTTCAGTTCTAATAGGCTTCTGGCGGAGTCTGTCGGGTTTACTATGTAGAGTATCATGTCGTCTGCAAAAAGTGAAAATTGGACTTCTTCTTTGCCAATTCTGATGCCTTTGATTTCCTTTTGTTGTCTGATGGCTGATGCTAGGACTTCCAGCACTATGTTAAACAACAGTGGTGAGAGTGGACATCCCTATCGTGTTCCTGATCTAGGTGGGAAAGCTCTGTTTTTCCGCATTGAGGATGATGTTAGCTGAGGGCTTCTCATAGATGGCTTTTATGATGATTAAGTAAGATCCTTCTATCCCGACTTTCCCCAGACTGTTTATTAAGAAGCGATGGTTAATGTTATCAAATGGTTTTTCTGCATCTATTGACAGGATCATACGTGTTATTTTTTTTAATCTTTTCTTTTGTTGATGTGATGTATCACGTTGATTGATTTGCTAATATTGAACCAGTCCTGTAACCCAAGAATGATCCCACTTGATCTTGGTGGCTCATTCTTTTTATGTGCTGTTCGATTCGATTTGCAAGTATCTTGCTGAGGATTTTTGCATCCGTATTCTGGAAGGATATTGGCCTGCAGTTCTCTTTTTTTGCTGGGTCTCTTGATTGTGAATCAGAGTGATGCTACCTTCATAAAATGAGTCTGGGAGTATTCCTTCGATTTCTATTTTTTGGAATGGCTTGAGAAGAATTGGTATTAATTCTGTTTTAAATGTCTAGTAGAATTCCACAGGGAAGCCATCAGGTCCAGGAATCTTATTTGTTGTGAGATTTTTGATAACTGATTCGATTTCTTCATTAGTTATAGGTCTCTTCAGATTTTCTATATCTTCCCATGTGAATTTTGGTAGTGAGTGTGTGTTTAGGAATTTTCCATTTCTTCTAAGTTGTCCAATTTGTTGGCATATAATTTTTCATAGTATTCCCTGTTAATTGCTTGTATTTTGAGGGTTGATTGTAATAAGTCCATTTTCATTCATGGTTTTGTTTATTTGGGGGCTCTCTCTTTTCTTTTTGAGAAGCCTGGCTAGAGGTTTATCAATTTTGTTTATTTTTTCAAAAAACCAACTCTTGGTTTCATGGAACTGTTCAATTGTTTCTTTGGTCTCTATGTTGTGTATATCTGCTCTGATTTTTACTGTTTCTCTTCTTCTACTGGGTTTGGGGTGCTCTTGTTTCTCTACTCCTAGTTCCTTTAAGTGAGTTGTTAAATTTTGCACTTGTGCTTTTTCTAATTTCTTGAAATAGGCCTGGAATGCAATGTACTTTCCTCTTAGGACTGCCTTGGATGCATCCCATATAGTTTGGATTGCTGTATTTTCATTTTCACGCTTTTCCATATATTTTTTAATTTCTTCTTTAATTGCCTGATTGGCCCATTCATTCTTTTTTTTAAAAAAAAAATTTTTTTAATGTTTTATTTCTAGGAGAGAGAGAGACAGCGTGAGCAGGGGAGGGTCAGCGAGAGAGGGAGTCACAGACTGTGAAACAGGCTCCAGGCTCTGAGGTGGCAGTCGGCACAGAGCCCGACGCGGGGCTCGAACCCACGAACCGCGAGATCATGACCTAAGCGAAAGTCGGAGGCTTAACAGACTAAGCCACCCAGGCGCCCCGGCCCATTCATTCTTTAGTAGGGTGTTCTTCCACCTCCATGTTTTTGGGGATTTTCCAGACTTCTTCCTGTGATTTATTTCAAGTTTCAAAGCGTTATGATCTGAAAGTGTGCATGGTATGATCTCTATTCTTTTATATTTATTGATGGCTGCTTTATGTCCCAGTACATGATCTATCTTGGAGAATGTGCCATGTGTACTTGAGAAGAAAGTGAATTTCTGGCCTCAGGATGTAGAGTTCTGAATATATCCATCAGATTGATCTGGTCCAATGTGTTTCAAGTCTATTGTTTCTTTAGTGATTTTATGTGTGGTTGATATAACCCCTGCTGTAAGTGGAGTATTAAAGTCCCCTACTATTAGCACATTCCTATCTATAAGCTTGTTTCTGTTTGTGATTAATTGTTTTAGATATTTAGGTCCTCCCATATTCGTTTTATAGACATTTATACTTGTTAGTTCTTCCTGATGGATAGACCCTGTAATTATTATATAATTCCCTTCTTCATCCCTTGTTATTGTCTTTAATTTAAAGTCCAGTTTGTCTGATATAAGTATAGTCAAGAGCTTTCTTTTGACTTCCCATGGCATGATATATATTTCTCCATCCCCATACTTTTAATCTGAAGGTATCTTCCAGTGTAAAATGCGTTTCTTGTAGGCAGCATATAGATGGATTTTGGATTTCTATCTATTATGCTACCGTTTGCGTTTTGATTGGAGCTTTCAGCCCATTTACATTCAGTGTTAGTATTGAAATATGTGGGTTTAGAGTCATGTTGTCCTTTGTGAGATTCATGCTTGTGGTGGTGTCTCTGGTGTCTTGCATTCCTTGCAACACTTCCCTCAGAAAGTCCCCCTCAGGATTTCTTGTAGGGCTGGTTAAATGGTGACAAATTCTTTCCATTTTTGTTTATTTGGAAAGACTTTTATCTCTCCTTCTATTCTGAATGACAGGCTTGTTGGATAGAGGATTCTTGTCTGCATATTTTTTCCGTTCATCACATTGAAGATCTCCTGTCATTTTTTCTCACCGGCCGAGTTTCAGTAGATAGGTCTGTCACCACTCTGATAGGTTTCCCTTTGTATGTTAGGGCCCCTTTCTCCCTAGCTGCTTTCAAAATTCTCTCTTTGTCCTTATATTTTGCCAGTTTCACTATGATATGTCGTGCAGATGATCGATTCAAGTTACATCTGTGGGGAGTTCTCTGTGCCTCTTGAATTTCAAAGTTTACTTCCTTCCCCAGGTTGGGGAAGTTCTCTGCTATAATTTGTTCCAGGACTCCTTCAGCTCCTTTCCCTCTCTCTTCCTATTCTCGAATCCCTATGATATGGATATTGTTCAGTTTGATTGTATCGCTGAGTTCTCGAACTCTTCTTTCGTGTTCCTGGATCAGTTTATCTCTCTTTTTCTCAGTTTCTTCTTTTTCTATAATAGTGTCTTCTAAATCACTTATTCTCCTTTCTTCCTATTCAATCTGTGCATTGGACGCCTCCAGTTTATTATGTATCTCATTTATCCCATTTTTTAAGTTGCCATAACTATTTTGAAGCTCCGTATTGTTTGTAGCCATAGTTTCCCTTATGTTCTCCATGCTTTTTTCAAGCCTGGCGATTAATTTTATGATTATTGTTCTAAATTCTTGTTCAGTTATGTTGCTTATATCTGTTTTGAGCAGTTTTCTAGCTGTCATTTCTTCCTGGAGTTTCTTTGGAGGAGAGTTCTTCTGTTTTGTCATTTTGGTTAGCCGTCTAAGTCTTGCTAATTTTAAAAGTTTGTTGTACACACAGCCCCTGTGAGTTCTGCTGTATTAGAGAGGGCTCTTTTGACTGTTCAGGACCTGTCTGTTCAGGAAGTATTCTTTGGATGGTGTCTCTTGGTTTCTCTTGTTGAGTGTTTGGTTATTTTGTTTCCCTACTCGTAGTGGTATTTAGGACTCTCCACCATGTGTAGTTTGGCTTGTTTCTTGAGGCAGCCCTGGAAAAAGAAAACAGACAACCACAGAGGGAACACAGGTACACAAATGCATAGACAAAACCAATAAACATGCAGATCCTGGCTCGGGTAAAAACAGCTACTACAACAACAAAACAGCTATCTGGAGGGGATGGGCGTGGTTTGGTGTAGGCAGGTCTTGTCTCCACAGTATCTGTTGGCCTCCCTGAAGCCCCTCCTTGGTGGTTGTGGGGAGAAGAAAGGCGTCGCCCCAGTCCCTTCTCAACCAAGCGTTGCAAATCACTTCTTCGGTCTGATCTCCCTGAGCTGAGGATGTAGCCAAGGTGGGCTGAGTTCTATGCCCCACACCCCGCCTGTTTCCAGGTGCCATTGCATGGGCTTTGTTATACTGCCCTGAATAGTCCCTGCAGGTCGCTGCTTCCCTGTTGCCTGGGG
>JAESUZ010004077.1:0-102006 GCA_017311185.1 Proteles cristata cristata | reverse complement strand
GCTGATGAGGGTGGGGGATGTAAACCAACTTGACAATATACTTGACAATATTTAACTTGACAATATTTAAAACAATCAATGGTGAAATATAGTTCCTTCCTTATCTTATTGGCAATGTGATTAATAAGTCTTTGTAAGACCTGCCCTGGATCACATTAATAATATCTCCTGGCATACCAATGGATAATGTAGGAGGAAAATGGTGTACCTGTGGTTTGATGAGATAGCCAATCTACCCTTCTCTTAAAGTAGAGGAAAAACGAAGCTTCTGTAGCAAAGTACAGAGATGAGGGTGATGATGTCTGCAGAGAATCAAATTGTTGGTTAGAAAGGAGGTTAGAGATTGTTTTAATACTAAGGGGATCTTTCACTAATGAAGTGGGGTTTCCAAAGGAATGAGAGGGCTGGTGAAGGGTGTGGAGAAGAATCAGCAGGAGAGGGGGGAAAGAGGTTGGGAAGGCATATTGTTGAATGGCAATGAGGCTCCTAGGAGAGGCAGGAGGATTGTGCCAGGAGGGCAGGGATAGGAGAGTAGAGAACAGGGAGGCAGGATGTTTCTTCTGGTTTTCCAGAATTAGTCCAAGCTTTGGACTCAGTCTCTCTGTAGTTCTTGTTCTCCAGTCAGGACCCTGACTCTCTCTATTCTTCTAGACTTGCTTTTCTACCCCTAAGATAGGAGTGATCGATCCTGCCCAAGCAAGAAAGCAAGGCAGCCACTTCTCTTTTTCCCATGACCAATCAATGAGATAACTAACATTCACACTCAGCCAGGCTAAGAGAGGAAGGGCCCATTTGTGCCTGTGTGTATTTTCTGAGGCCCGAGACTGCTATCAAAGGATCTGGCTGAGTAGGAAGTTCAGATGTGCCCCCCTATCTCCACCCTTTCTCCTCCTCTCACCCTCTGGCTGAGTTCCTTGCTACCTCCTCTAGATTTTCACAATACTTTTTGTTCTTTATTCATTCAGTGCCCAGTAAGCACCGAAGTCTGTGGTAGGCACTGAAGGTACATCAGTGAACCAAACAGACAAAAGCCCATGTCTTCTTGCACCTGACAGTCTGAGCCTAGGTTGGAGGTTCAGGTGGAATGTTGGGATCAGGTTGAGGCTTAGAGGGACTACAGATATTTCTATACTGAGACATACTGTATGTCTTATTCTTAGTAAAGAGGAAAGCTTTTCCCTTTCATTCTGGATTTGGCGGGGAATCTGGACTTAGAACGTCAGAGCAGAAAGGAGCTATGGTGTCAATTACCCCTTACAACTTCCATCGCTACATCCCCTCCAAGCCTCATCATCTCTAACCTAGATTACCGTCATAACCAGTCATAGCAACGTCCTCACTTTTTCCCCATTTTCCTCCTTCAGCCTATTTGTATGATAGCAGCCAAAGTGACCATGTTAAAATATTTGTCACTACTGTGTTCAAAACCCTTCACTGGCGCCCATTTCAGAGTAACACCCAAAGCCTTACCATGACTAAGGTGGTCCTGCCTGCTTTCCTACTCATTTCCTCTCTGAATTCACCTACCACTCCTTTTCCCTTTTGCTAACACTGCTTGGACTCTTTTCTGTATCTCAACATACCAAATGCCCTCCAGCCCAGGCCTGTTTTACTTGCTCTTGCCTTTGCCTGGTATGTTCTTCCTCCTATTATCCACATGGTTTGCTCCTTCACCTTCTTTAGGTGTTTAACAAAATGTCACTTGGTTGGAGAAGCCTTCCCTGACCACTCTATTTTAGATTGCACCTCACATTTACTCTTCTCATTGGTTGTTTTAATTTTTCTCTGGAACATTATCACTACCCCCATAGACTATATTATCTATTTTGTTTATTGTCTGCCTTCATTAAAACATAAACTCCATGAAAGCAAGGATTTCTGTCTATTTTGTTCACTGCTGTATCCTCATCACTTAGTCCAAGCACACAGTACGTGCTCGAGAAATATTTGTCGAATGAATGAATGAATGAATGAATGAACATGGACGGTAACGTAGGCTTTGGTGGACTGTGTTAGTTTTGAAGCTTTGTTTTAGCAGCAGATGCCAGGATTGTCTGGTTCTAACAGGGAGAACTGGGAGGAAGTGAAACACCGGATCTGCTCCTGAGAGGGGAGATCACTCATGCCCAGGGAACTCCTCATCTGAAGTCCCAGAGGATTCATATGGATGACTGCTTTCCAGTTCTGGATCTTTGAGGTTATTTTTTTTTCAAAATGGAAATAGTTTTATTGGTTCTTTTCTTCTAATTATAAAAGTAATAGATGTTCATAGTAAACAAATATCATGCGGTCCATACATATGAATGAGTTCTATTCACCAACCCTGACCTCCTAACACCTCCTCTCCCACACCCTGCCTACCTGCGGTGTGCCAAACTGCTTTGATTCCCTTAACAACTGTATCAGGACTCTCTTTCCATATCAATACCTAAAGAGTGACATCATTGTTTTTAATGGCTGCTGTGTATGAATATGCCATAATTCATTTAAACAAGTCCCTGTTTTTCACTCTAATGGACAGTCTGGAAATTAACATCCTGGTACATACATCTTGGCTCTCTTGACCCATTATTCCCTTAGGATGAATTCCCAGAAGCGGAATTGCTGGGTCACAAGGGCTCCCCATTTGAAGACTCCTGATACTATTGCCCAAATGTGGGAGGACTCCATCCTAAAAGGATTGGAACAACCCTGTGCCTTGTATTTCCTCCACACAACTCCATGCTTCTCCCACACTCCATCTTCTAAGGGAATCTACAGAGGACAGTTGTGGATGCTCATACAATAATTTTTATGGATGGGTTATTGTGTACCATGTGCTGTTCTAGACACTTCACACATATTAACTCCTTTAATCCTCAAAACAATCTTAGGAGGTATGTACTATTATTAGCTTTACTTTACAGATGTGGAAACTGAAGCTAAGAGAGGTGAAGTAACTTGCCCAAAGTCATACAGCTGGCAGGGAACAGGTGGGAGATTGAAAGCGAGTAGTCACAGACCAGAGACTCGTAAACCCCTCACTTTGCTATACTGTCTCCAAAGCCAGGCTTTGAAGTAGGATGGACTCATCCTACTTGGAGCTCAAATAAGGCTCTACCACTTCTTAGCTGCACAACGTTAGAGAGATCACTTCGCCTCTCTACACCTCAGCTTTGTCAGTGTACTCCAAGTCTGATCGCTCCTACCTCACCTGCTTCGCAGGAGGCAGCGGTGTGGTAATGCATAGCAAAAGGCACAGCATAGAGTCCGCACTTCAGAAATGTGATTTGCCGGCCCTCCCCACTCCCTGACCTCTAACACCTCCTCCCCTAGACCCAATGACTGGAAATCCCGTGGGAAAGAAAAAGCGAGTTTGCCTCTTCCCCTGAGGTTTCCGAGCCTTGTGTTCCTGGCTCTTTCTCACGCCATCTCCCCCACAGGCCAGAGCCCAGGAAGTACAGATCGCAGAAACTCTGCCCCCACACACAGCCAGATAACCCCGTGGTGGCAGACAGGAGGGCAGCCCAGCCCACACCCCCTTTGCAGCCTCCTGTGTGAGGAGGTGGGACCACAAGGATGGTTGGCTCCCCTCTCCTTGCTCCCACCTTCCCTGCTCCCTAGTCTATGGGCCCAGCTCACCTCAGATTCCGGGCCTCTGAAATCATTGCTCCAGCCCACCAGACTGGGCCTCAGGCCAGCTTCTCCAGCCCCAGGCTCACAGGCAGAATCTTCGCCTTTGCTCCCTGAAGACTAATCACTGTCCTGTCAGCTTGGCCCTTTTCCCCTGTATTATTGTACAGAAATAGCCCTGGGCCCAGGCCCCTCCCCCCTTCCTCACAACCCTGGCCCAAGCTTCTCCACTGCCAGACTCATTGCATTTCCTCCTCCCCCCCTTCTCCGCTCTCCTCTGCTCCTCCTTGGCTGAGATTTGACCTCTACCTCTCCGAGCCAGGCACAAACAAAATCGCCTCTACTGGGCAGAGGAGCAGTCTCCTGCACTCCTCTTGCACCCCTTACAGCCCCAGGGCCTGGGAGGGAAAGATTTGAGGGCATGCCAGCAGTGGGCAGAAGCTTTCTGGCTCTGACCATTGCACCCGGGAGTAGGAAACTCCTTGCTTCTCTTTTCTTGTGGGGAGGAGCCTCACTCATTCAACAGAGAGGCGAGGATAAGAATCAAATTCTTCCTGGGGCGCCTGGGTGGCTTAGTCGGTTAGGCGGTTAGGCGTCCGACTTTCACTTAGGTCATGATCTCACGGTTCGTGGGTTCGAGCCCCGCGTCGGGCTCTGTGCTGACTGCCGGCTCAGAGCCTGGAGCCTGTTTCAGAGTCTGTGTGTGTGTCTCTCTCTCTCTCTGACCCTCCCCTGCTCACGCTGTCTCTCTCTCTTCTAGAAATAAAAAATATTTAAGAAAAAAAAAAAAAGAATCAAATTCTTCCTGTGTACAGCAGGGTCTCTGGAGGGTTATAGACATAGTCGGTAGAGGAAAACCTACAGGGAGCTGTAGGGTCAGCAGTGCCACAGGAAGTCCGAGGGAGGACACAGCAACCGGGAAGGTGAGGAGGTGGCACCAGGAACCCCGGAAGGGTTGGGAGGCTGGGCTCCAGTCCTAGAGGAGACTAGCAAGGGCAAGGCAGAGCCCAGTCCTCAGGGTTTCAGGGGACAGGTCACCAAAGCACTAGAAAGGGTACCAAGGCGCCAGAGCAGGGGTAGGCAAGGTTGGGTCTAGGCCACTGGTTTGCATCAGAGCTCAGAACTAAGACAAGAGATCAAGACCAGACCGCAGATCCACCCCTACCGGCCCCACCTTTTCCAGTCCAGCCAACCTGTGGTCCTGGCCACCGTAGGACAGCACTTACCAGGAATCTGGGGGACTCGGGCCCCATCAAGGCCCAGCAATGTGGGGCTGAGCCAGGTGTTGTTTCTGGGGAGCAGGGAAGAGGCACTGCCAGATACAATGTTTCTTGAACACTGTTGCCCAATTATACAGATGAGAAGACTGAGCCTTAAGGAGACGAAATGGCTTGTTCATGGTTCCATATATGGTTAGTGAGTGGCAGAGCTGGGGTTCCCAGAACTTTGCCCTGTTCCTCTATCCACCAGAGAAGGAATTTGGGAAGCACTTCAGCTAGGTCCTCTGCGGTGGTCACCCACTGGGCGCTAAAGCAGGGAATTAAACAGATGGTCATGTAGCAAAACTACCTGGGTTTAAATCTGAACCCTGCCACTTGTTACGTATATTTGGGCAAGCTCCTGAATTTTTCTATGCCTCAGTTTCTTCATTTTAAACATAGGTCCAGTAATACTTCTCACTCCATAAGGCTTTTGTGAGGAATTTTGAAGAATGGGGCTTGGGGCCTTTGGGGAGGCCTCTCCACTCCCCAAACCCACCCTGAGTGTGGATGAGGAAATTCATTGTTTCCCCCAATTCTTCCAGTAATTTCTCAAATTCATCATTCCTTGCTAACAAGAAGGAGCCAGACCACAGTGGTTTGGAGCCAGGTCAGACCCTCATTGCAGCTTTGGGGGGCTTTGCCCAAGTCTGTAGCATGATCCTTCTTCCCTGGGACACCCTCCTCCACAACCCCCACTCTATCCTGAATCTTCAAACTAAAACATTTCCCCTTCTGGATTCTCTAGCCCCAGCCCTTGCATCTGTAGATCTGGCAGATTGAGGGCCCCTTGCCTCAGCCTCCAGAGCTTCAGTGTAACCGGCAAAGACAAAAGAGAAAAACAAGGAGGAGGGAAAGCTGGGTGGGGTGGGGTGGGGGAGGAGAGGACCGGACAGTCCCAGCAAGAGGGGTTTCCATCCTTTCCTGCTCATCTCCACCAGAAGCAGCCAGGGGAGTTTGGTTTTGCGACTCTGGGCTCATACTTAAATTACCCTTAACCAAAATGGGCATGTGTTCCTGGATTGGTTTGAATGCCAGCTCTGTTTCTTCCTAGCTATGTGCAATGGGTGGGGAGCTCAACTTTTCTGAGCATTGGTTTCTCCAACTCTAAAGTGGGCATACTAACAACACCTCACTGGCTTGTTGTGAGGCTTTATGTGAGAAAATACATGTAAAGTGTACAGCATAGCGCCTGCACACAGAAAGATAAATGATAATATCAACTGATAAATGATAATTCTTGGCGATGGTGGTGGCGGTGGTATTTCTAGGCCTTCTGGAATCCAGAACTACCAGTATGTTTTCTGATATAAGCACATGAAGTGAGATGATAGCAGAGAGTACCAGGCAGTGCCCCATGGGCTCTCTGTCCTGTACTAGTAGATTAAATGACATGTGACTCATGGGGCCTTCACATGCCTTTGGCCTGAGGAGTGTATACCTAGGGTCCTGCATCAAATATCAGCCAAGGGACTTTGGCCCCTTCCTCTCCCAGGGCCAAGGGACCTGTATCCCTCAGCTGGGGAAGCCTTGGCTTCTGCTTCAGAAGCCACCCTCCCTCAAGCTCATGAACCTTGGCCTGGCTCAGCGTAGACCTGCACCATGCACACCTGCTCTCCAGAGAACCAGGGAGCAGAGGAAGCTTGACCTCTGGAGATGGCCAGGGCAAAGGAAAAAAGGGGCCTGGTCTGGAAAATGGGTTTGATGGGAAAATTAGCCATGCTCTTAGGGCGAACACCGTCCCCAGCCCTTGGCCCTGACGTAGTGCTGCAACTTGTCTTTCTACCCAGAAAATCTTATGAGTCCTACTGTAGGTTAGTAGAGAATGACTGGTCAACCCAGTCTGGCCTGGCACAGCTTAGGGGGTGGCTGGTCCATGTTTGCTGACTGGCTCAGCAAATGAGGGAGTGGCTGGGGCACTGCTTCACAAAAGAATCCCATAGGGAACTAGCTTCGAAGGCCTCCAGTTTCCCTCCATCCATTAGAGAAAAGGAGTATATGACTCTGACATAGAAATCAGGCTGATCACCACAGCCCAGGCACACCACCTCTTTTACCTTTACCTGAGACTCTTTGGGACTCTCTGACATTTTGGGCTAGTTTCCAGCCTCTGTGGATAGGTTTCTCTCTACTCCTGCAGCATTTTGGGGTCAGACCTCCCCCTGAGCTTGCAAACAATTCCAGGGGCCCTATAGGATCTCTGGGCCCCACTGGACTGCAGCTGCTGGAGGGCAGGGCCCTGGCCAGCCTAGTTCCATATGCCCTGAACTTGATCCAAGGCCTGGCACACAGAGGGCTACTTCTCACTCTCTCCCCCACATCTAGTCCTGGTAGCTTTTACTCTTCTCTTCTTTTTTTTTTTTTTTAATTTTAATGTTTATTTATTTTTGAGAGAGAGAGACAGCGTGAGCAGGGGAGGGTCAGAGAGAGAGAGTGTCACAGACTCTGAAACAGGCCCAGGCTCTGAGCTGGCAGTCAGCACAGAGCCCGACGCGGGGCTCGAACCCACGAACCGTGAGATCATGACCTAAGCGAAAGTCGGACGCTTAACCGACTAAGCCACCCAGGCGCCCCATGGTAGCTTTACTTTCAAAGCATATCCAGAATCCCTCTACCAGCCCTCATCGGGGTCACTGCAGGGGCCACCTGCACAGTCTCCTAGCTTTTGTCCTTGCCTCCTAGTCTATTTTAGGCTCGATGGCCAAAAGGATGTCTTAATGTGATTCAGTCTGATCATGTCCCTCTCTTGCCTGCAAATCTTACACTTGGCTCCCATCTCACTTAGAGCACAAGCTACAGTTCTTAGAATACTCTGCCCCTATCACTGCTTCCAATGCTCTGCTCAGCCAGACCCACTACCTTGCTGCTCCTCAAACACACCAGCATGTCCGTCCCCACCTCAGGGCCTGTGCACTGAACTTCCCTCTATGCGCCTTCCCTCTGGTCTTCCTCCAGATATCTTATCCTTCTAAGTCACTCCCTCACAGTCTTCAGTCCTTTGCTGAAGTGTCACCTTCTCACTGAGACCCCCTGGCCACTATATTTAAAACTGCTCTCTAGGGGCACCTGAGTGGCTCAGGGTGCCTGGGTGGCTCCATCAGTTAAGCATCTGACTTCGGCTCAGGTCATGATCTCATAGTCAATGGGTTTGAGCCCTGTGTCGGGCTCTGTGCTGACAGCTCAGATCCTGGAGCCTGCTTTGGATTCTGTGTCTCCCTCTCTCTGCCCCGCCCCTGTTCACGTTCTGTCTCTCTCTCAAAAGTAAAGAAACATTAAAAAAAAAAAAGTGCTCTCTTCCTTCAACGCCCTTTCCTCATGCTCCTTTTATTTTTCTCTATACCGTTCTCACTATCTGTCTATTTGACCTTTGTTTATTATCTGTCTCCCCTGACTAAGATGTCAGCTCCACGGGAGCAGGGGTTTGTTTGCAACCATATCCCCCGTGCCTGATACAGTGGCTGGCACATAGTAGCCCCTCAAAGGCAACAGCCTAGGTGACTGGAGCCCAGTGGGGGCAGGGAAGCCAGTGTGTAGGCTTTGGACTCAGATCTTGGCACTCAACTCCTAACTGCTTTTGCTTCTATCTGTGGCCAAATAGGACCCTTTCATGAGTCCTTTATGAAGAGTTCTGTGGAAGAATGGCAGTTTAGAGGGCTTTGACCTGTAAGCAGAATCGTAGCCCACAGCTTTCTCAACTGTCTGGACCCACAGTCTACAGTGGGAGAGGCGGGGTTTTCTCCCTAAGGATGTACCTACACCTGAAATTCTTGACCTTCCCTAGTTTCTCCAGACAACACCAAAAAGTTTTCAACTACCCTTTGGAGTTAATGCCACCACCCTTGCCTTGATTACAGTTTAATAGGCTGGACAGGAATGCCTGGCTCCAGGGCCTCTGTTCACATGACTGGCAAGCACTATCGGGCCAAGCCAGGGACCCAAAATTATTGCCCAGTATTGAAATGAGGCCCCTGCACACTTGCCCCAGGCAGAAAAAGCAGTGCCAGACTGCATTCAGGGCTCTGCTTGGTGGGTCCAGGAGCACTAAGAGAGATAGGGAGGAATGAAAAGGAAGAGGAGAAGGCCAAAGAAAGAAGGGAGGGAGGGGAGATGAAGAAGAAAGGGTAGGGACATGTTAAGAGGAAGCAGAGGTACTTATTCAGACTGCAGAGTTGAAAACACCAGTAGGTTTCAAATTCCATTCCTTGGAGACCCTAAGATGCCTCCAGGGCCTCTGGGGCACGAGTGGGAGCCCAGTGGGTGGAATCATTGTACTCCAATGCTTCGAAGCAGAAAAAAAGCATTCATTACCAGATGCAACACTGGGTTTTCACATAGGTTTTGCTTGCTGAAATGTTTGTGCTGCAAAAATAGACAAGGAGGGAGGGACGGAGTGAAGAAGAAAAAGAGAGGGAGAGAGGGAAGAAGGAGGGAAGGAAGGAAGAAAGGAAGGAAGGATGGAGGGAGAGGGAGGAAGAGAGAGGAGGAGAGAAACCAATATTTGGAGTATGGGAGCTACACTACTTTCTATCCTGTCCCCAAACAGGGGGATGATGAGAAGTTGGAGGAGGAAGCCTCCGCTCCCCTCCCTTCTGGACCTGGCCTTCCTGAGGGACTGTGAGCCACCGGAGGAACAGGAAAAAAGCAAGAAGGTGCACTGGTTCTTTTGCAGAAGGATTTGGAAAGGGTGTCTTGAGGAAGAAGTTTTCCCTCATTTTCTGAGCAGCTCTTAAGAGTCTTTGGAGGTGCCACTAGTGTTCCACAGGGGGAACGAAAAAGAAGGAAAGAAAGAGGGTTGCTTGGGTGGCTCAGTCGGTTAAGCGTCCGACTTCGGCTCAAGTCATGATCTCACGGTTCACGGGTTCGAGCCCCGCATCGGGTTCTGTGCTGACAGCTCAGAGCCAGGAGCCTGTTTCAGATTCTGTGTCTCCTTCTCTCTCTGCCCCTCCCCCGCTCATGCTCTGTCTCTCTTTGTCTCAAAAATAAATAAAAACAGAAACAAAAAAGAAAGAAAAGAAAGAAAAAGGAAGTATTTTCTGCCGAACTATGAAGATGCAAACAATCTGAGGAACTTATCAATTCGTTTTTACTCTCGTTTACTTACTAGGGCTCTAATTAAGGCCTGTTTTTAAAAAGGGAAAGAAGAAAGAAAGAATATGAAAGCTACAGCTGTGGCCCAGCACTCTCGGTGAACAGCTCATGAGAAGCAGTGTCACGGCTGCACCAGACCACACACCCTCCACTGCCTGTTCCTGGGGCCAGAATATGTGTGCCTGGGGAAGTGACTGGGAGAATACAGCAGCCCTCTCCGAGGCCTTAGGGAAGGGGAGCCGGGCATTGGACTTGGCACTCTGTCAAGCCCTGCAGGGGGTGGGGCATGTACAGGTTTGGCCGGAGATGGGGGCAGGGGCGAGGAGGGCTGATGTAGGAGCACACTGGATGAGTGGGGGCTGGCTGGAGTTGGCAGAGTTGAGGAATCCAGGCTGGCCTTAGAAGGGAGGTTCCCCAGCCTCCTGTCTGTTGTTTGGCTGGCCGGCAGGCCTGGCCCCTCCAGCGTTGCCATAGTACTCTGTGGGTCTTCCCAGCAGCCTGCCAGGAGGAATGTGGCCTGGATGGTTTCCCAAGGAATGTAATCAAGATGTAAATGGGGAGGGGGGGGGCAGGAGGAGCTGGTCGATAGGGTTGTCACCTCCCCAGGCCTGTGTGGAGTAAGCTTCCACTGGCCTAACCGGGAAAATCTCCTGGTTGGGCTCTGCTCTGGGGCAGAGTGGCGGTAAATGCCAGCTTCCCTCTCAGCAGGCCCTGCAGAGATGGGAGATGCCTCGTGCGGCAAGTCCTGGGGTGCCTCACTGGCCCTCTTGACAACCCCTTTCCCTGCACCCAGTAGGGCAGATCTTTCCCCGGGCGTGGGAACTGGGCTGGCAATATCTGGCAGAGATTTGCATGGGCTTCCGGACAGCTTAGCTCCATTAGTGGAGTTCAAAGGAAAGCTTCCAAGGAGGACAGCTCTCCCAAGTCCAGAGATGTGGGCAGGGGTTGCCCCAGCCAGGACTGCCACCTTGGGTTCATCTTCCTGGGACCGAGCACTAGACCCTAGTGCTGGCTGAGGCACACTCAGGTGGCACTTTGCCTCTTCTGTGAGTGGCTCTGCATCAACTCTTGGCCTTCCTGCTCCCCTATGAGACACTACCTTTGGAAAAAGCTTTAAGAGCCACCTTGAATCTGAGAGGTTGGTGACCAAGACATCTACTTCCCCTTCACCCCCAGGCCCTAGACTGGCAGGGTTCCCAGGTGGCAGTTAGGCAGCAACGATCTTCTGGGACAACCTCAAATGCCAACATGTGGTTCCAAGAGCTCCACAAAACACGACACTGAGCCTCAGATGGAAAGCGTTTAGGAATTCAAACTGTTGAAGGCCTTTCTGGCACCCCTGAATTCACTCCCTGGACTCCCCACCTGAGTTATTTCTATGTTCCAGTCTCTGTCTTGTCACTTACTAGGTTCTGTGGCCCTGGGCAAATCAAGCCCTTTCCTTCTTGGACACCATTTTCCTCATCTTTCAACTGAGAAACTAGATTAGAACCTGCTTGCCCTTGAGGCCACTTCTGGCTGTGGCATTTTCTATTGGACATTACATAGGGTTTTCTAGGTGTGGGACCTCTGACCCCTCTACCCTTCTCTTCCAGGATATCATGGATTGGAGCCATCAACTCTGCAACCACGTAGACCTTGACTGAAGTCCTGCCCACGGCTTCTTGGATGTGTGACTATGGGAAAGTCACTTTTCCTCTCTGAATGTCACTTCCTCAACTCTAAACTGAAGCCACTGAAGTTCTCTTAAGTGATTTTGAGAATGAAAGGAAGCTGTGTGTGGAGTGCCTAATCAGTGGCGGGTCCAGAGCAGGGGCCCAGGAAATGTGTGTGGGAACAAGAGGTACTCAAAGGAGCCAGGAGCTATTCCCCATCACTGAGCACTCCGGACCCCTGGAGACAGGAGCTTAAGGAATGCCCCCCACCCTCCTAAGAAGCGGGGCAGCCCTCTGCCACGCCTGGAAAAGAGCTCTTTTCTGTAGTTAGCGTAAAGGCAGCAAGGCCTTCCCCTGGCAGCAGTGTCTGCTTCCTGCTGCTGGCCAGAATACGAGTGCCTGCCCCCAAGTGGCCTCAAGCCAGTGCCCACAGCCCTGCCTTGCCAGGCCTGGGACCAAAAAGGAAACAACTGGTTCCAGGCTTCAGATTCCTGGCTCTCTCATTTCACTCTGCATGTAGACTGGCCCATGGTTTGGTGGGAGCATGTTTTGGAGTGTTCGTTCAGCCTCGCCGTCTCATTACCAGCATGGGCACAAGCAGAGGAGGGAACAGAAGAGAAAAAGGGTACCACTCATTATCAGCCATGTGACTCCTACCCTCCCACTACTCTCTCTCTCCTCATTCCCCCCCTCTTACCCTTACTTCCTCTTCCGTCTGTCTGTCTTTCTTCTGCATACTCTGCTTTCCTATCATGTCTCCGTCTTGACTTTTGTTGATTTGGGTTTTCCTCAGCTTCTGGTCTTCCATGTCTATACCTGACTTTCCCTCAGAGTGAACACATAGGAAGTCGAGTTAGTACTTCTCCAGGCAGCAGTACCGGTGCTAGACACTGGGCCAGCAGTGTGGGATAGTTTTAGTGGCCCATAGACTCTAAAGGGCAACATGAGAAAAACACACACAGGTAGCTTTCTTCCTGGTATTGAGTCCGTGCTCAAGAAATGTGAGTTTTATTCCTACCTTCCATCCGAAACGCCTCCTTTTCTAGTATTTTGGCTCCTGAACCAGGTTTAGGCTTGGAAGAGTCTGAGGACTCACCTTTAGTCAAAATTCTCATCTCTGACCCAAGATGGGAAGCACAAGGCCCCTTGCTGTCTCTCTGCCAAACTCCTGGCCTCCTTTTGCATGTATCTATCACTGGACACAGGTCCCAAATTTCTATTTCATCCATCCCTCTCTCCTTCCTTGGAAGTCCTTGCCTTTCTGAGGATGCAGGATATGTGTTAGAAAGTTCATCAACTCCATAAGGATTTAAAGGGCATCCACTATGTGCCAGTACCTATGGGCAGAAATAATCATGGCGCTGCGCTCATGGAGCTTCCTGGACAGTGAGGGAGACAGACATTGAACAAAACGTTACAACTGGATGAGCATTTTGCTAGAGAAGCCCAGAGTGCTTTGGGATTGTGACTGAGAGACCTGCCCTAAGCTGGGATTCTGGGGTAGCTTCCTAGAGAAGGTGTTGTTCAAGCCTAGGATGGAAACGTCAGCAAAGGACAGACTGAGAAGAGGTCTGGAGTCCGTCTTGTGTTGTGTGCTAGTAGTAGTAGTTTTGTGTCAAACTCTTTTTCAGTGTCTTATAGGTATCAGCTTATTTAATGTCCTCGATGACTGTAAGAGGAAGGTCTAATCCAGATGGGCAACAGACACATGAAACGATGCTCAGCATCCCTCCTCATCAGGGAAATACCCATCAAAACCACACTGAGATACCACCTCACGCCAGTCAGAGTGGCTAAAATGAGCCAATCAGAGAACTCTAGATGCTGGCGAGGATGTGGAGAAACGGGCACCCTCCTACAGTGTTGGTGGGAATGTAAACTGGTACAGCCCCTTTGGAAAACAGTGTGGAGGTTCCTCAGGAAACTAACAATAGAACTCCCCTGTGACCCAGCAATAGCACTGCTAGGAATTTACCCAAGGGATAAAGAAATGCTGATGCATAGGAGCACATGTACCCCAATGTTCATAGCAGCACTCTCCACAATAGCTAAAACATGGAAAGAGCCTAAGTGCCATCAACAGACGAATGGATCAAGAAGACGTGGTTTATCTATACCATGGAATACTACATGGCAATGAGAAACAATGAAATCTGGCCATGTGTAGCAACATGGATGGACCTTGAGGGTGTTATGCTGAGCGAAATAAGTCAGGCAGAGAAGGACAAATATCATATGTGTGCACATATAGGAGGATTAGGAGGAACTTGACGGAGGAACAAGGGGGAGAAGAAGGGCGGAAATGGTGGGGGAAAGGGAGAGAGGCAAACCATGAGAGACTCTTGAATGCTGACAAAAACTGAGGACTGATGGATGTGGGGGGAGGAGGGATGGGCATGGAGGAGGACACTTGTGGGGATGAGCACTGGGTGTTATGTGGAAACTAATTTGACAATAAACTATTTGTAAAAAAAAAAAAAAAAAAAAAGAGGAAGGTCTATTGTTAGCCCCATTTCCCAGATGAGGACACTGAGGCTCAGGGAAGTAAAATGACTTGCCCAAGGTTGTGGTGCAAGATCACAGTAAATTCAGAAGCAGGACCTCAGGCAGTCTGACTACAGAGCCTGATCTCTGTCAAACACCTCCTGAAATAATAGGAGAGAACTGGAAGCAAAGGAAAGCACTGAAGGATTTAAGCAGGGGAGGGGTACCATCAGCCGTATGCTGGTAAAAGCACATTCTGGTGGTGTGGTCTGTAGGGTGGCAGGAGTGGAAATCGTGCACCCAGTGAGGAGGCCACAGCAGTGGTCCAGATGAGACATGATGGTGGTTTGGGCTAGAGTGGTGGCAGCAGAATGGGGACTAGAAAGATGGATTTAGGAGTTATTTTTGAGGCAGAGTTGACACAACTGAGGACAATGCTTGCATAGCATTTTCAGGTTACCTCATACTTCCATGGCCATTATTTAATTTGATCCACTCAAGGTCCTTGTCAAGTGGCTAAAGCAAGGATCAATATTATCCTTGTTCAACAAATAAGAAAAGCAAGACCCGCGGGGCAGAGGGGGCAACAATTTGTTTAGGATCACAGTTACAAATGTATGTGTTCCAGAGAGCATGTATGGGCACCTGTACCCATGCAATTATGCATGACAACATGCATGAACCACCCAGGTGCATGCATAGGTGTGTGAATGTACATGTGCGTGCAGGTATGTGCAGGCACATGTGGACACAGTGCTTTATGCAGGTGTGTGCATGCATCATTTGTGTCTGCTACCTTAGGTGGGCTCCTGGGCTACAAATCGGCCCTTGGTGGGCTCTTGAGTAGCTGTGTATGCAGGAAGAGGACAGCCAGCCATGCCTGCCGATGAAGACATAGGACTATGGAGGAGGTCTGAGGGTTGTGACCACCTCTATTGGGAGTTACAGATTCATGGCCCCTGGATCTAAGTTTGGGGGTCTCTTGGGTTGGTAGGTCCAACATAATAAAAATCTTTAAAGTTATTGAGCACTGAGCTTGTCACATGCATTATATCAATTTATTCTTACAACCTTATAAGGCAGCTACCATGATCTCCATTTATAGACGAGGAAATAGAGGCTCAGAAAGCGTGACTAACGTGCCCAAGGTCATAGAGCTGGTAAGCTGTGGAGGCAGGCTTGAATACTCCCTCCACCTGACTCCGAAGCTCATATTCTTAAGCCATTCTGCTACTCACCACACATACACAAGCACACACACAGACATAGGCATACAAGCACCCATATCTGCAGATGTGTGCAGCCACACAGGGAGCCAGCACTCCAGGGTAACCCAGAAACAGACTCTGGAGCAGGGTGCGATGTTCACCTGCATGCTGAGGGCACGGGGCTTGAGCCCAGGACGTTGGGCAGCTCTGCACCCTTCCCCTCACTCAGGGCTTAGGCTCTGACCCTGCTGCTCCTGAGATTGGCTGTCTCAGAACTTGCTCAGGTTTGCAACCTCTAGACTCTGTGCTCTGGGCTTCAGGCAGCCAGTGAAAATGTATAGCTTGAGAAACTTCTTGCAAGTCCAATCGCTATAACCACCCTTTCTAACTTGCATGGTTTATCAAGATACTGGGTTTCCCTCTCTTTCTCCTCCTCCTCTTGCTGCCTTTCTCCCTTGCCCTTTGTCTCTGGCCAAAGCAAACCTCTCAGCTCCCCCCCACCCCACCTGCTGACCTTGACTACCTCTGTTGAACCCAGTGTACAGCCTCACATTGCAGATAAAATTCCTTCTCCTTTCTTCTCCCTCATTCTGGCCATCAAAGCTAAGAATGGGTGTGTGTATGGGGCGGTTGTCTGTATGCAATCAAATGCTTGCATGTCCAGCAGGGCTGGGCAGAGCCATGTGAGGTAGGGGATGTGCATCTGGGGTCTGGTGAGGAGGAGGCATTGCAAATATGTGGCGGGTGTGCCTTTTCCTGTTTGTGGGGTCAGCACTGGGCTTGGGCCACTGAACACAAGCAGTAATATTTGTAGCATAAATGTGTGTATACATGACGTATGTGTATGTGCACATACATTTCTCTCGTGACTGTGGGGCTATGAGCTGATCCCTAATTGCAGAAAAAGCAGCAAGCTCTAGTCAGAGAGGCAGGACATTGGAGTGGTCAAGAGCATGGACTTTGGGCTGGACTGCCACTTAGCCATGTGACCCTGAAGCAATTACTTCACCTTTCCATGCCTCAGTTTCTTCATCTATAAATAATATGGAGGTGATAATAATAATGCCTATGTCAAAGTGTTGTGAGGAATATAAGAGTAAAAGTGTGTATGGCAGTGTGTGGCACATAGTAGGTGATCCATAGATGTTAGCTATTACTCTGTTGATGAGGAGAGAAAATTCATACTGACTAGGCTCTTGCCACATGCCCAGAGCGGGACTTAGCACTTTACAGTATTATCTCACTTAGTTTCAGCCCTTAGAACCATATCTGGACCCATAGAAAAAGTTCCATCTATATTTGCTGAATGAAAGAATGAAAGGAGTGAAGTCTCATAAAATCCTATGAGGTGAGAATTTTAACAGGTAGGGAAACCGAGACTAAGAAAAGCAAATTCTGTGTGGAGTTGGCCTGATGACTGTTGATTTTGGTCATAAGACTGTCTACAACTGCTTTGGATAAACCCTGCAGGAGGAGCAAGTCAAGAAGTGACTCTCCCTCTCTATGTACACATATGGTTATGGACAGAGGTAGAAATACATGTGGCTGTGCACACACAGACACCTACGTGGTCCAGGCTCCACCAGAAGTTGAGGAGGTTCTAGAAAAGGTGAGCGAAGGTTTGCCTTGGCATGGTTGAGGAAAGCTTTTTCCAGGGGAGGGAGGCCAGTGCACGTGGCATAATGCTCAGCCTGGAAGTCCAGGGGTGGGAGAGATACTCAGGTTCAATATTCTCCTGAAACCTGGGCAAAGAAAGCCAGAACCCGAAACATAACCTCCCGCTCCTGGGATTTCATAATTGTAATGAGCCTTAAGAGTCCGCCAAGACCATCCTCCATCAGGCTATTAATGAGGAAACTGAGGTCCAGAGAAAGCAGGGGAGTCAGACAGTAGACAAGGGGCAGACCTGGCACAGTAGTCCTGGATTGGAATCAGCCAGGCCCACAAATGTCAGAAAACGTCTGCTGTTGGATCCTGGCTAGAGAGGTTGTCTGCACTGGCTGGAGACAGGCATCATCCCCAGGCCTGCTTCAGAGATCAGGAGTGGACCCCAGTGGGGGCTTTCCCTTACAGTCCAGACCAGCCCTCGGAAGGAAAAAGGGCAAAGGTGGAAGCAAGAGGCCTTAGCGGCTGCCCAAATATATACCTAGGCTTGCCAGGGTCCTCAGGGGTACTGCCTGGTCCTGGCAGCCTGCACGGGACTGTGGCTGCCCTGGCCCTTGTTTGTTGACTTTCACTCCTGCCAAGGGGAAGCTGTTCTGGATGGAGACACAAGAGAGTGATTTGTCACTGGTTGCCCCTGGCTCCCACTCTGATATGCCAGCCAACAGGGTAGCTTCCTGCTTAACACTTGCCCCACCTGCAAAGTCCCTGCAGTAACTTGTTTCCTAGAGGGCCCAGAGCCAAGCTCTGGCTGCATTGCCACCTGCTGGAGTGTCAAATCTGGAGACTGCAGAGGGACACTGAGGCACAGACATGGGAAGTCACTGCCTCACCACTTCCCTCTGAAAAATCTTAAGCAAGTCATTATCCGTCTTGCAATGCTCCTCCCATGCCCAGCTGTGGTTAAATTCTGCTTTAGGGGTACCCTCCAGAGCTGCTGCCTCACAGACAACGGTGACAGATGCAGCACTTACACACTGTAAAGTACCATGCCAGAAGTAGTCGCTGACCCGATATAGGCACTGTCACTATCTGAACCACTTGCTCAACCCACATCCTTCCCCAGCCAAGGGTCACTGTGGCTCTTTCCTATATACTTTGGCCCTGATTTCCCCGAGACTCTGCTCTCACCCACATGTACCCAGAGATCCCTGGGCCCAAAGCTGCTTCATTTTACTGTGGGATCAGGTTCAATCAGGAATTAGTAGGGTCCTTGGCATCCTTGGTATGAGGCAACCCAAAAGCCTGGGGATAGATAAAGCATAGATAAAGCATGAAAACTCCTGCAAATCCCAAACCTAGGGAATAAGCCAATAAGACCAAAGGGTTAGTCATGCTTGCTGTGACCTATAGGGCTTACACATGTTGATCCCTCTGCCGAGATCACTGCTCCTTTCTGCCCTTGTCTTCCCCTGGATAATGCTATCTTACCTTTCAATTCCCAGTTCAGACATCTCCTCCAGGAAGCTTCCCTGACCTCCACATCTGGGTTGAGTCTTCTCCACTGAGCTCCCATAGCTCTCTGACTAAACTGTATTGTAATTGTTTACCTGTCTTTCCCACTGATTGGGAGTCCCTTGAGGGTGGACACTATTTAGCTCACAGCTGTATCCCTGACATCTAGCACTGGGCCCAGCACGTAGTAGATGGGTGAATTATTGTTGAATGAATGGATTAATGATTAGTATCCCTCTATGGGGCTGGACTTTTCTGCAAGAGTGGGGAACTCCTGGGGCGCCTGGCTGGCTTAGTCGGTTAAGCGTCTGACTTTCGCTTAGGTCATGATCTCGCGGTTAGTGGGTTCGAGCCCCGCGTGGGGCTCTGTGCTGACTGCCGGCTCAGAGCCTGGAGCCTGTTTCAGAGTCTGTGTCTCCCTCTCTCTCTGACCCTCCCCTGCTCACGCTGTCTCTCTCTCTCTCTCTCTAGAAATAAATAAAACATTTTTAAAAAGTTAAAAAAAAAAAAAAGAGTGGGGAACTCCTGAGCTCAGGCCTTTTCTAGGCTCCCTCCACAACTATGATTTTTGGCTATCTTTGTCCCATTGGCAACTGGCAGTGGGGGCTAGGCTCTGCATCCTAGATTTTCTCCCTTTGAGATCTACCCCTTGAGCAAGTCAGCCTGGTGCCTTTTTCCACCCATACTCTGACTTCTATTCAGGGCTACCCAGCCCATTTCCCATTAGGCATATCTGAGCAGGCCTGAGGGCTGTTGCCCTTCCTCCACCAGAATTCTGCTGCTTGCCACCCTGACTCACTTCCTTGTCCCAGGACAACTCCCTCTCCAAGGCATCTCCCCAGGCTCCACTTCAGTTTCCAAGGCTCATTCACAGACCTCCTTTGGGACAGAAGTAATCTGGGGCGGTCCAGGGAATAGTGGTGGTCTGTGGGGCCTTTACGTGGTCCATGGGCAAGTCCAAAATTCAAAGCATGCAAAAATGTGTGGTGGGGTATTTGGGATTTTTTAAAAGTATATTTTCTATGGCAGATTCAAATCCGTATTTAAAAAACCAACGATGGCTAGTTTTTCAGTACAGTCACAGTAATGTTTATACACCCAGTCAAAGGGCCATCAGGCCATTTGAAATTTGCGAATGTGCCAGGATAGAATTGACAGGGCCTCCAAAGAAGCTCCTGAGACCAGAACATAAAGGCTCCTAGAATATTGCCCTCATTTTGCAAGGGGAAGAACTGAGGCTACAGTGCAGGCAAGAGTATGGTCCCAATGAGCCTAGTCAACCAAGGCTTTTTGGTAGGTTTGGCCCCAAAAGGCACTGCAGGGAGGACTTCAGTGACCTCCGTAATCCCAGGACTAAAGTAGCCAGAGAATAAATATCTGCGCTCCCATCCCAGACTGAAGCCTCTAGGGGTAGAGATGACACACGCTGTTATCCTCTCATTGGCCACAAGAGCTCCCTCAATAGCCCTCAAAAATATGGGGATCCCTCACCCCCATATTCAGGACAAGTAAGCAGGCAGGATCTCCCCCCACCCCCCCCCCACACACTCACTCACTCACTCACACACAACCTGCATTCTTGAACAGCTGCCACTACTTCATTGGCCTCAGCCCCAAGAAAGAATATGGAATGTGCTTCCCTGAGCCATTAGGGAGTGGGTAGTATGTGTGTGTGGGGGGGTGTTCTGCAGGGAAGGAGCTCAGAATAAAAAGACAGGCTGTAAATGAAGAAGAGGGATGATCCCAAGGGCCAAAGCCTCTGGAGGTGAGAGTCCATACACAGTAGCCCCAGGGACAAGGCCAGGAAGGGTGCATTAGACCTGGACTTCTTTACTTGTTCCCTGTGCCCATACTCATAGGACAGAGGAGGCCAGGTACCAAGGCTCTGTGGGCACACTCCTAAAACTTCCCTCAACCATAATTGGGGTAGGCATAATTAAGGGGAAAGGCTGGAAGCAACTTTAGAGGATGAGAGGGGTTGATCTCTGCAGATACTGAATGAAATCACTGTATCAGCATCTTCCATTCTGAAAACTAGAGTACAGATCTCAATTCTCATTGTCAAAACATTATGGGTGTTATGAGCTATTTGTTACTCACTAATTACAGTTAAAGAGTTGAGTATTGAAAATTATTTCCTGTCTTTTCCTCTTTACTTTTGTAAAAGCCACAAAAAAAGCCATAAAAAAAAAAACAGAAAAAAAGATTTGTGGTTCTCCTTATGGCCTTTTTTAAGTAGGAGAAAAAGGTAACAAATGGGGATTTCTGGTTCTGGATAAGAGTAATAGCCACATTTCTCCTAATTTTTCCTGCTACATACAACTAAAAGTTATGGATGTTGTATATAAAACAAACACAAGAAGACTCTGAAAGGTGGAGAGAAGACGGCAGTACAGTTAAAGAACTTGACACCCAAGGAACAATAGGGTGGTGAGTTCCCTGGGTGCTAGAGAAGCCAGAAAACAGAAACACCAATGAACATAGCCCAAAACAGACAAACAAAAAGTTAAAAGACAAAGCCCCAACAAAACCTTGTTCTCTTTTGGCCAAAGGACCAGAAAAGAAGCAACATAGCAAGATAGAAAACTGCTAGACAATAGTCATTCTACTCCAACCTAACACTATAGAAAAAAAACTGTGTCTCCACCTTTACTCATGACAACAAAGGCTGAGTGGGAAGCTTAGACTTCCACCCTTACCAGGCCGTTACAAAGTGCCCCAAACTTTCCCCATCTCCACTGACTGGGATGGTATCAGAAAAGGCTGAGACCAGACTTTTATCCCTTGCCTAGCAGTGATGAGGCTTTCTGTACTCCCACTGTCAGCGGAGATCTGGTGGGGAGCCTGAAATCCTATTATCTACTTAGTGGTAATGGGGCACTTCTCCCCACCCTGGGGCATCAAAGGAAGTAGACTAGGGAACCTCGACTTTCATCCCAACCCAGGAGTATCTTTCTTCCTCTGCCAGCGCAGTGTTAGAGGACTCCTGCTAAAACAGAAGAGTTAAATAAGATACAGAGTCTCATGACAATCCACAAAATGTCCAGGTTTCAATAAAAATATTCTGTGATATCAAGAAACAGGGAAATCTCAACCTGAATGGGGAAAGAAAAGGAATGGATGCCCAAAACTTTGTTGACACAGATATTAAAATTACGACAATGATTTTAAAGAAGTCATTACAAGAAAATCACTCAGCAAGGAGTGGCAAACATACTTGAAACAAATGAAAAAGAGTTTTAGGAAAGAACTAGAAGATATAGAGAAGAACCAAATGGAGATTTTTTGAAGGGAAAAATACAATGACTGAAATGAAACTCTCAATAGATGGGCTTAAAAATCATGGCTGGGACAGCAGAAATACTTAAACTTGAACACAAACCAACAAAATTACTCAATCTGAACAATGGAGAGAATATACATACAAAAAGTGAGAGGCTTAGGGACCGGTGGGTCTATAACAAAAGATCTAACATTCGTGTCATTGGAATCCATGTCATGGAAGGAGAGGAGAATAAAGATGAGCCTGAAAACCTACCTGAAGAAATAATGGCACAAATCCCTCAAATTTACCAAAAGATTTAAACTTACAGATTCAATAAGCTGAGCATATCCCAAACATGATAAACCCAAAGAAATCCACACCAAGACACACCTAGTCAAACCTCTAAAAACTAAAGACAAAGAAAAAACATTGAAATCAGCAAGGCAAAATACATTACTTATGAAGGAAAATAACTCAAATGAATAGATTTGACATTAGAAACCTTGGAAGCCAGAAGGAAGTAGCACAGTATTTTCAAGAGCTAAAAGAAAAGAACTGTCAACCCAGACTTCTTTATCTAGGAAAAATATCCTGCATGAATGAAGGGTAAAAAAGACATTCTCAGATGAAGGAAAACTAAGGAATTTGTTTCTAACAACCCTATACTAAAAAAATGGTTAAGGCAAACTCTTAAAGTGTAAAAGAAAGGCTAAAACAATAAATGCTGGAATATCAGGAAAGAAGAAAGAATGGATGAACGGATAAAAATATGGGCAAATATAATTAACTTTCCTCTTCCTGTTGTATTTTCTAAATTAGTTACAGCAAAAATCAGAAAAATGTTAAATGTGGCTCTCCATAGAGGTAGTGGACATATTTTAAAATGTTATAAATGGTGACATATACAGGGTCATTAAAGGAGGTAGAATTACTACACTTCACTTTCAGTAGTCAAATGTTCACAACAGTAGATGGTGATAGTTTATGTATGTATAATATATTGAGTTGAATGAAAATGAAAATACAACATTAAAATCTGTATAACACAGGGGTGCATGGGTGATTCAGTTGGTTAAGCATCTGACTTAGGCTCAGGTCATGATCTTGCAGACCGTGGGTTCCAGCCCTGCCTTGGGCTCTGTGCTGACAGCTCAGAGCCTGGAGCCTGCTTCAGATTCTATGTCTCCCTCTCTCTCTGCCCCTCTCCATCTCATGCTCTGTCTGTCACTCTCTCTAAAATATAATAGTCATTAAAAAAAGTTTTTAAATCTGTATAATGCAGCTAAAGCAGTGATAAGAGGGGGTTTTATGGCACTAAATGCTTACATCAGAAAAGAGAAAAAATATCAAGTCAGTAATCTAAACTTTCACTATAAGAGATTAAAGAAAGAAGAGAAAGGGTAAACCGAAAAGCAAGCAGAAGTAGTAAAATAATAAAGTAAGCAGAAAAGAATAAAATTCAAAATAGGAAAAAAAAACAATAGAAAAATAAATGGAACAGAAAGATGGTACTTTGAAAAGAACAATACAGTCGACTAACTTCTAGCAATATTGATGATAAAAAGAGAGAAGACACAAACCACCCCATATCAGGAATCAAGTATAGGATATCATTACAAACTCGGAACTCATCAAATGAATGAAAAAGGAATACTATGAACAACGTTAAACTCATAAGTTTCACAACTTCGATGAAATGAACCAATGCCTAGAAAAACACAAACTGTAACAACTCACACAATATAAAGTAGATCATTTTGTTAGGCCGATAACTACGAAATAAATTTAAGTTGTGATTAAAAACTTCCCCCCAAAGAAATCTTCAGGCCAAAATGGCTTTACTGAAGAATTATACCAAACATTTAAGAAAAATTAACAATAATTCTATACAATCTCTTCCTGAAAATAGGAAATTCACACCAACTCATTTTATAAGGCTGATATTACCTTGATACCAAAACCAGATAAAGGTAGCACAAAAACAAAACTACAAATAAATTTCCCTCATGAATAGGGTCCCCTGGGTGGCTCAGTCGGTTGAGTGACTTCAGCTCAGGTCATGATCTCATGGTTTGTGACCTGGAGAGCCCCACATTGGGCTTTCTGCTGTCAGCCCGTCAGTGCAGAGCCCTCTATGTATCCTCTGTCCCCTTTCTCTGTCCCTCCCCCACTTGTACTCTCCCCAAAATAAATAACTGTTTTTAAAAATCACTCATGAATATAGAAGCAAAATCTCAACAAAGCACCCTAAAAACAAATAGTCTAGTGAAGAAATGGGCAGAAGACATGAATAGACACTTTTCCAAAGACGACATCCAGATGGCAAACAGACACATGAAAAGATGATCAACACCACTCATCATCAGGGAAATAACAAATCAAAACCACATTGAGATATCACCTCATACTGGTCAGAATGGCTAAAGTTAACAACTCAGGAAACGACAGATATTGGCAAGGATGTAGAGAAAGGGGAACCCTATTGTATTGTTGGTGGGAATGCAAACTGGTACAGCCACTCTGGAAAACAGTATGGAGGTTTCTCAAAAAATTAAAAATAGAACTACCCTAAGACCCAGCAATCGCACAACTAGGAATTTATCCAAAGGATACAAAAAAGCTGATTCGAAGGGGCACATGCACCCCAATATTTATAGTAGCGCTGTCAACAATAGCCAAATTATGGAAAGAGCCCAACTGTCCATTGACTGTGTGTGTATATATATATATATATATATATATATATATATATATATACACACACACTACATATATATAGTATATATATATACTATGGACTAGTACTTGGTGATGAAAAAGAATGAAATCTTGCCATTTGCAACAACATGGATGAAACTAAGTGTATTATGCTAAGTGAAATAAGTCAGTCAGACAAAGACAGAGATCATATGGTTTCACTCATATGTGGAATTTGAGAAGCTCAACAGATGAACATAGGGAAAGGGAAGGAAAAATAAGATAAAAACAGAGAAGGAGGCAAATGGTAAGAGTCTCTTAAATACAGAGAACTGAGGGTTGCTGGAGGGGGTGGGTTAAATAGGTGATTGGCATTACGGAGGAATCTTTTGGGGATGAACACTGGATGTCATACGTAAAAGATGAATCACTGGGTTTACTCCCGAAGCCAAGACTACACTGTATGTTAACTAACTTGAAAATAAATTTTAAAAATTAGGTAAATAAATATTAGCAAATTGAATTCAACAGTATTTTTATTGTTGACCAAGAAACATGCAGACAGAATGCTTTCCTTTTATTGATGGGAAACAAAGCAAAGATGCCTATTGTCACCAGCTGTTATCAACAAGTACTTGAAGTTCTAGCTTGCACACTAAGGCAGGGAAAAGACACAAAAAGCATGCCAATCAGAAAGGAAGAAATAAAATTATTCCTATTTGCAGTTGACACAATGATTGACTTAGAAAATGCCAGGAAACCTGAAAAAAAATGAACAAATGAATTTCCACAACAAAGTGACTTTTTGAAGATCTCAGCATACAAGATCAACATACAAAAACCCAACTGCATTTTTTTAAATGTTATTTTTATTTATTTCTGAGAGAGAGAGAGAGACAGCGTGAGCAAGGGAAGGTCAGAGAGAGAGGGGGAGACACAGAATCTGAAACAGGCTCCAGGCTCTGAGCTGGCTGTCAGCACAGGGCCTGACGTGGGGCTCGAACCCACGAACCGTGAGATCATGATCTGATCTGAAGTCGGACACTTAACCGACTGAGCCACCCAGGCGCCCCCCCCAACTGCATTTTTATGTACTATTCAAGAACAATGTGGACACAGAAACTAAAATTATAGTAGCACTTACAGTCAAAAAGTAAAAAACTTAAATCTAACAAAACACATATAGGACTTGCATGTTTAAAACTACAAAATGCTTATGAAAGAAATCAAAGAAGATCTAGTTAAATGGAGTGACAGTGTGTCTACATATTAGAAGACTGAACATGGTAAAACTGTCATTTCTTCTGAAGTTGAAATACAGGTTTAATGCAAGTCTTACCAAAATACCATCAAGTATTTTGTAGATATTAAAAAGATTATTTTTAAATCCATATGGAAAAGCCAAGGAACTAGAATAGCTAAAAGCAATTTAGAAAAGGAAGAACATAATGGGAGAAATCACTCTACCTGATATTAAGACTTATTATATAGGGACAGTAATCAAGACTGTGTGGTGTTAATAGAGAAATAGATACATAGATCAATAGAACAGAATAGATACTCCAGAAATAGACCCATAAATATGCCCAACTTATTTTTGGCAAAGGTTTAAAAGCAATTCTGTGGAGGAAAGATCCCTTTTCAACAGATGGTGCTGGAGTAACTGGACATTCATAGGCAAAAAGACAGACCTTGACCCAAACCTCACACCTTACACAAAAATTACTCAAAATGGGCCAATTTTTTAAGTGTAAAATGTAAAACTAGAAAACTTTTTAAAAAGAAAACATGGAAGATAATCTGTAGTACCTAAGGCTTGATGAAGAGTTCTTAGATCTAACATCAAAGGCACAATCTATCATATAAAAAATAGATAATTTTGAATTCATCAAAATTAAGATCTTTTGCTCTACAAAATTTCCTAAAAAGAGAATAAAAAGACAAATTACATTGTGAGAGAAAATATTTGCAAATCACATATCTAACAAAGAACTTATATCTAGAATATATAAAGATGTCTCAAAACTCAATAGCCAAGATCGAACAATCCAATTGGAAAATGAACAAAAGACTTGAAACGACATTTCACTGAAGAAGATATATGGATAACAAATAAGCACATGAAAAGATGTTCAATATCAGTAAGCAGTAGGACATACAAATGAAGAAAATGACAAGCTATTATTCCATCCCAACTGGAATAGCTTTTTTTTTTTTTTTTTTTACAAATAGTTTATTGTCAAATTAGTTTCCACATAACACCCAGTGCTCATCCCCACAAGTGTCCTCCTCCATGCCCATCGCTCCTCCCCCCCACATCCATCAGTCCTCAGTTTTTGTCAGCATTCAAGAGTCTCTCATGATTTGCCTCTCTCCCTTTCCCCCACCATTTCCCCCATTCTTCTCCCCCTTGTTCCTCCGTTAAGTTCCTCCTAATCCTCCTATACGGGCACACATATGATATTTGTCCTTCTCTGCCCGACTTATTTCGCTTAGCATAACACCCTCAAGGTCCATCCATGTGGCTACACATGGCCAGATTTCATTGTTTCTCATTGCCATGTAGTACTCCATGGTATAGATAAACCACATCTTCCTGATCCATTCGTCCGTTGATGGACACTTAGGCTCTTTCCATGTTTTAGTTATTGTAGAGAGTGCTGCTATGAACATTGGTGTACATATGCTCCTATGCATCAGCATTTCTGTATCCCTTGTGCAAATTCCTAGCAGTGCTATTTCTTGGTCATAGGGGAGGGGAGTTCTAGTGTTAATTTTTTGAGGAATCTCCACACTGTTTTCCAGAAGGGTTGTACCAGTTTACATTCCCACCAACAGTGTAGGAGGGTGCCCGTTTCTCCACATCCTCGCCAGCATCTAGAGTTCTCTGATGTGCTCATTTTAGCCACTCTGACTGGCGTGAGGTGGTATCTCAGTGTGGTTTTGATCTGTATTTCCCTGATGAGGAGGGATGCTGGGCATCGTTTCATGTGTCTGTTGGCCATCTGGATGTCCTCTTTGGAGAAGTGTCTGTTCATACCTTCTGCCCATTTCTTTACTGGGTTGTTTGTTTTTCGGGTGTGGAGTCTGGGGAGTTTCTTATAGATTCTGGATATTAACCTTTTATCTGATATGTCATTTGCAACTATCTTTTCCCATTCAACTGGAATAGCTTTTAAAAACAATAGTGACCAAATCTGATGAGGATGAAGATAAACTAAATATCATATATTGCTGGTGGGAATGTATAGTGGTATAGCCACTTTGGAAAATAGTATGGTGGTTCCTTTAAAAGCTAGACATACACTTACCATGGAACCCATCAATTGCACCTCTGGCCATTTATTGATCCCAGAGAAATGAAAACACGTCCACACAAAAACCTCTGCATTATTGTTCACAGCAGCATTGTTTGTAATAGCCAAAAGCTGAAAACAACCAAAATTGCTCTAAATAGGTACATGGTTAAACCAATTGGTACATCCATATTGTATTAGTGATCAAAAGAAACAAACTTTTGATATATGCATAGATAATTTTCCAGGGAATTATACTGGCTGACAAATCTAATACCAAAGGTCACATGCTATACAATTCCATTCATATAACATTCCTGATATGACACAATTACAGAATCGAGGAGTAGACTGGTGACTACCAAGGATTAGGGATGGTGGGGTAAAGGGGGCTGCGTGTGACTATAAAGAGGTAGAATGAAGGAGAACTTCATAGTGATGGAACAATTCTGAGTTTTGATTGTGGTAGTAGTTACACAAATCTACATGTAATAAAATAGCCTAAAACTACATGCGCACATTATACCAATGCCAGTTTCCTGGATTTGATGTTGTACTTTAATTATGTAAGATGTAGCCATTGGAAAACACTAGATGGAGGATACATGGAACCCATCTGTACTCCCTTTTTTTTCTTACATAATTTTTACTGGGATATGGATCACATATCATAATATTTGCCCTTCAAAGTATACAATTCAGTATTCTTAGTAAATTTATAATGTTGCACAAATATTTTTACTATCTAATTCCAGAACATTTTAATCACCCCAAAACTCAGTATCCTTTAGAAGTGACCCCTCATTTTCTCCTACCTTTGGCAATCAATAACCAACTATCTCTATGGATTTACCTATTCTGAACATTTCATATAAGTGGAATCATATATTTTGTCATCCTCTTGACTGGCTCCTTTCACTTAGAATGTTTTTAAGGTTTATCCATGTTACAGCATGTACCAGTACTTCATTCCCTTTTATGACTAAGTAATATTCCTGTGTGTGTGTATATGTGTGTATGTGTGTATATATATATATATATATATCACATTTCTTTATCCATTCATCAGCTGACAGACATATAAACTGTTTCCACTTTTTGGCCATTGTGAATAATGCTGCTATGAGCATTCATGTATAAGTTTATGTGTAAACATGCCAATTTCCTTGGGTGTCTACACTAGCAATGGAATTATTGGGTTGTGTGGTAACTTACGTTTAACATTTTGAGAGATGGCCAGACTGTTTTCCAAAGAGGCTGCATCATTTTACATTCCCATCAGCAAAGCCTGAGGGTTCAAATTTCTTCATATCCTCACCAACATTTGTTGTTATCTGACTTTTTGATTCTTGCCATATTAGTAGTATAAAGTGGTAGCTCATCGTTTTGATTTGCATTTCACTGATGACTAATGATGTTGAACATCTTTTCATGAGCTTGTTGGTCATCTGTACGTTTTCCTGGAGAAATGGATACTCAAATCTTTTGCTCATTTTAAAGTTACATTTTTTATTGTTAACTTTTAAATATTCTTTATATAGTCCAGATGCTAGTCTCTTATCAGATACATGATTTGCAAATATTTTCTCCTCCTTTCTCATTTTGCATGGTGTCTTTTTACTTTCTTGATAGTATCTTTTGAAGCACAGAAATTTGGATGAAATCTAATTTGTTTCTTTTTCTTTTGTTGCTGGTCCTTTTGGTGTCCTATCTAAGAAACCAGTATCTAATCCAAGGTCAAGAAGTTATACACCTATGCTTTCTTCTAACAAAACGTATATTGTTTTAGCTCTTAAATTTAGGTCTTTTACCTATTTTGAGGTACTTTTATATGATGTGAGGTGGAGGTCAAAATTCATTCTCTTGCATATCTATTTGTACCAACACCATTTGCTGAACAGACAATTCTTTCCCCCACTGAATCGTCTTGATGCCCTTACTGAAAATCAATTGAACATAAGTATATGGGTTTATTTCTAGACTCAATTCTTTTCTATCCATCTATTTGTCTATCTTTATGACACTACCACACAGACTTGGTTTAATATAGCTTTATAGTAAGTTTTAAAATTGGGGAGTTTCAAAGAACCAACTTTGCTCTTTTTCAAGATTGTTGTATTCATCGTGGTTCTTCAGAGAAACAGAACGAATAGGAGATGTATATATGTACTATAAGGCATTGGTTCATGTGATTATGGAGGTTGTGAGGTCCTACAATCTGTCATCTCCAAGTTGAAGACCCGAGAAAGTTGGTATTATAGTTTGAAGGCCTGAGAGGTGGAGAGCCAATGGTGTAAATTCCAGTCAGGTCTGAAGGCCTGAAAATGAGAAACACTAAGGGCAGGAGAAAATTGATTTTCCAGCTCAACAGTCAGGCAGAGAATGAATTCAATCTTACTTTGCCTTTTTGTTCTATTCAGGCCCTCAACAGATTTTATGATGCCTCCCCACATTGCAGAGAGCTGTCTGCTTTATTCTATTATTTCAAATGCTAATCTCTTCCAGAAACACCTTCACAGACACACCCAGAAATAATGTTTAACCAGCTATCTGGACATCCCCTGGCTCAGTCAAGTTGACACATAACATTAACCATCAAAATTGTTTTGGCTATTCTTGGCCCTTATATTTCCATTTAAATTTTAGCATCAGCCTGTTAATTTCCGCAAAACTCCATAAGTTCTGATATGTTCTGTTTTTGTTTTCACTTATCTCAAAATACTTCTAATTTCCTTTGTGATTTCTTCTTTAACCCATTGGCTGTTTAGGAGTGTGCTTGGAAATTAGTTTAATTTCCATATATTTGTGATATCACCAAAGTTATTCCTGTTATTGATTTCTAATTTCATTCTACTGTGGCTGGAGAACATACTTTGAATGACTAAATCTTTTTATACTTATTGAAACTTTTCTATGACCTAACATACAGCCTACCTGAAGAAAGTTTCATGGACACTTGAGCAGAATGTTTTCTGCTCTTGTTGGGCAAAGTGTTCTATAGAAGTCTTTGGGTCTAGTTGGTTTAGAGTGTTGTCTAAGTCTTTATTTTTCGATGTCGATCTTCTGTTTTGTTCTATCCATTATGGAAAGGAAGGTATTGTGGTGTCCAACTATTATATTTCCCTTCAATTCTGTCAGTTTTTGATGCATGTATTTTGGAGCTGTGTTGTTAGGTACATGTATTTTATAATTGTTATATTGTCTTGATAGATGGATCGATCCTTTTATCATTATAAAATATTCTTTATCTTTAGTAACACGTTTTGCCATAAACTCTATTGTGCCTTAAATTAGTATACCCATTCCAGCTGTCTGTTGATTACTGTCTTCATGGTATATCTTTTTCAATCCTTTTTACTTTCAACCTATTTGCATCTGAATCTAAAATGTGTCTCTTTTATATAGGGTATATATTTGAATCATGGGGTTTTTAAAATCCATTTTGCGGGGCACCTGGATGGCTCACTTGGTTGAGCATCTGACTTTGGCTCAGGTCATGATCTCACAGTTTGTGGGTTCGAGCCCCATATCGGGCTCTGTGCTGAATGCTAGCTCAGAGCCTGGAGCCTGTTTCAGATTCTGTATCTCCCTCTCTCTCTGACCCTCTCCTGCTCACACCGTTTCTCTCTCTCTCTCTCTCTCTCAGAAATAAATTTAAAATAAACATTAAAATCCATTTTGCCAATCTCTACCTTTATTGAGAATATGTAATCTATTTACTTCAATGTAATTAGTGATATGGTAGGATTTAAATCTGCCATTGTGCCATTTGTTTTCTATATATATTGTCTTTTTGATCCTTTATTCCTTAATTGCTGCCTTCTTTTGTGTTAAATAGGTATATTCTGGTGTATCATTTTAATCTTTTTTTCTTTTATTATTATTTAGTTCTTTTCTTTTTATTTTTAGAGAGAGAGTGAGAGACAGCAGGGGAGAGGAGCAGAGGGAGAGGGAGTCTTAAGCAGGCTCCACACTCAGCATGGAGCCAGACTTGGCTCCCATGACTCTGGGGTCATGACCTGAGCCAAAATCAAGAGTTGAGTGCTCAACCTACTGAGCCATCCAGGCACCCCTAATTACTTATTTTCTTACTGGTTGCCCTGGGGATGATAATTAACATCTTAGTTTATAACAATCAAGTTCAGATTAAGACAGATTTAATTTCCATAGTATACAAAAACTTTGCTCCTATATAGCTCCATTCCCTCCTCCCTTCTTTATGTTTTATTGTCAAACAAATTACATTATTATACATTGTATACACATTGACAGATTTATAATTATTGCTTTATGTAGTTGTCTTTCAAATCAGATGAGAGAGAAAAAGCAATGCAAACAAAACATACTGGTGTTTCTTTATTTCTTCAGTGGATTAAACTTACTGTCTGGCATTCTTTCATTTACACCTAAATTTTAATTTCTTCTTCCTCTTTTGATGGATTGCTTTGCTGGATATAGAACTTTTAGTTGACAACATTTTTCTTTCAGCACTTTGAATATGTCATCCCACTCTCTTCTGGCCTCCACTGCTTCTGAAATATCAGCTATTAATTTTATTGAGAATTCCTTTTATGTGATGTGTCACTTTTCTCTTGCTGCTTTTGAGATTCTATCTTTGGATTTGGCTTTTGACTCATCATAATGTGTTAAGGTCTGGATGTCTTTATGGGTTTTTCCTTCTTGGAGTCATTAAGCTTCTTACATGTGTAGATTACTATTTTTCCTCAAATTTGGGAACTTTTCTTTCTTCAAATATTCTTTCTACTCCTTTCTCTCTCATCTATCTTTTGGGACTTTGGGACTTCTATCATGAGCATGTTGGCATGTTTACTGGTTACCCAAGCTCCCTGAGGCTCTGTTCATTTTTCTTAATTTTTTTTTCTTCCTGTTCTTTAGATTGAATAATCTTAACAAGTTTGCTGATTCTTCCTTCTATCTGCTTAAGTTTTATGTTGAGCCCCTCTAGTGAATTTTTTATTTCAATTATTGTACTTTTCACCTCCAGAGTTTGTTTGGTTCTCTTTATATATCTGTCTTTTCATATTATCTATTTGATGAGACATTATGATCAAATTATATTTAATTTCCAATTAAACTTGGTTTCCCTCAGTTCTTTGAACATATTATAAAAGTTTTGTCTAATAAGTTTAATGTCTGGGATTCCTTCAGGATACTATGTATGGACTCCCTTTTGTCCTGTGTATAAACAATATTTTATTATTTCTTTGCATATTTATTTGTTGCTGTTATTGAAACCTGAACATTTTAAATAATGTGATATGACAACTATGGAAATCAGACTACCTCCTATCCCAGGGTTTGTCGTAGTTGCTGTTTGTTGCAGAAGTTTCTGTTCATTTGTTTAGTGAGTTTCCTGAAGTAATTCCATAAAGTATGTATTCTTGGTCATGTGTGACCAGGAAAGTCTCTGCTTGGTTAACTTAGTGGTCAGCTAATGATTAGATGGAAAGGTTTTTTTTTTTTTTTTTTAAATGCTTGGAACTAATAAGTCTCCCGGTCTTTGCCAAAGGGATCTGTGTGCATGTTGGGAGGCACATCTTTAATACTCAGTCAGGCAGTTTACAACCCCACCTTAGCCTTCACTTCCTACTTGTGCAGAGGCTCAAAGTCAGCCAGAGTTGAAAGCTTAGGGCCTTCTCAGTTATTTCATTAGCAGGTGTACAGGCTTGTGTGGCCTTCCAGTTTCCCAGGAATATCTGAGAGCTTTTCCAAGCCTCCTATGGAAATATCATTCTCCATCTTTTTTTCTATTAAGCTTTTTGGTTAGCCTATTGTTTGTTTCAACTCTTATCCACTACCTTAGGCAAGCATGATATTAAACAATTAAAATTTTTCACTGATTGTTTTTAACAAATGCCCCTGAGGAAAAAGCTATTTGCACTGGGTGAGCTCTAAGTCTGGTTAAATAAAAGCAGGCCTGGCAAGTAGTTTCTTCATGTGAACCACAAGATAGGTCAAACAGTGGCAATTCTCTGAGAATGGGGTTATCCTATTCCTTTTTCTCCAGTGGCTACTAGGTTGTTGGTTTTCCTGGTGATTTCATGCTATTCATATCCAAGGCTACTATAAAGTTGGGGAGCCTAGATGAGGACAAGGGAAATTTAAATACCAAAAATCTCACCATTCATAACAAGTTTCAGTCTCTTTTCTTGAATGAACACTCCCTGGATTACTGCAAGCCTTTGGTTAATTTCTGAATTTCTGAAAAAGTTGATCCTGACAATTTCTACCAGTGTTCTGGTTGTTTTTGCAGAGGAGGGGATTTTTGGAGGTCCTTATTTTGTCATTCTTGCTAATGTATTTCTGAAATATCTTTGTAACTTCCTGTGAATCTATAATTATTTCAAAATAAAAAGCTAAAAAGTTTGGTTAAGGGAAAGCTCGGTATAGGTATATTAGCAAATGACCTGTCACTTGCCTTGGCTGCCCTGTAGCCCCTAAGACTGTCTATAACCTGTTTCTGAACAATCGTTTTGTACAACAACCCTATAAAGTGGACATCCCTAGCTCCATTTAATACCTGAGGAAACTAAGGATCAGAGAGTTTTAATGGTTTTCTGAAGGTTCCAGAACTAGAAAAGGGCTGGGCTAGAAATTCCAATTTATATGGACCTGATTCCCAAGCTTCCTTTTCCGTTGCTTCGATTCATTCGCCTATCCAACAAACCTTTATGAAACACCTATTATGTCACAGGCACTACTGTAGATGCTGTGGATACAGCAATAAACAAAACAAAGCAATGTCCCTCATGAAGCTAATACCTTAGTGAGGAAAGACAGACAAATAACCAAATCTATGAATAACAAAGCAATATGCTTCATAGTGATGAGTGCTATAAGGAAAATCAAGCAGTGCAATGATCAGAGAGTAGTGGTGGTGATGGAAGGTGCTATTTTAGCTTGGAGAAGTAGGTAAGGTCTTTCTGAAAAGGTGACATCTGAGCAGGAATATGAATAAGAGAGCTAGATATACAAGTGGCTAGAGAAAAAGTATCCCAAGCAGTGGGAATAGTAAGTGCAAAGGTCCTCAGGTGGGAGTGTGCCAGGAATGTTTGAAGAACAGAAAGAGCAATAGCTGGAGCGAGTGAATGGAGGGAGAGTAGTAGATGAAGTCAAAGAGGTAAGGGTGGTGGTGGAGATAGATCACATAGGTGGTGGGTCTCACCTAGACTCTTCTGAGGAGCTTCTTAAACTCCTCACACCCAGGCTGCATCCCAGACCAATTAAGTCAGAACCTCTGGGGATGAGATCCAGGTATCAGTTTTTTAAAAAATACTAAAGATCTAAACACTAAAAATCCCTAGATGGCTCCAATGTGCAGCCAAATTTGAAAACCATGATACAGTGTCTTATATATCACTGCAAGGCATTTGGCATTTACTGTGGTTGTTGAGAAGCCAAGGCACGGTTTTGAGCACAGGTATGATATGATGTGGTATGTGTTTTAACAGGATCCTACTGACTTTTGTATTGAGAACAGACAGAGGTGGGAAAGGGTGGAAGCAGGGAGATGAGTCAGGGGCTAGTATAGTCATTCAGATGAGAGATAATCAAGGCCCAGTTTATGTCATTTTAGAAATTCAAAATCTTAAGGTCAGAGAGGGGAAAGGACTGGCCTCAGGATTTATGGCATCATTTGTAGCATGAAAAGCACAGGTAGGCCTCTTACTTTCCTAGGCAATCTGCATTGTTCCAAGTCTGCCCTCCTGGTAACCCTCAGAAGGTTAGGCCAGTCATGGAGTCATTCTCAAACTCCCTCAATGCAGGGAACAGGAGTAGGGCTGGTCTATAATCTGACCCAGGAAGCAGACTGAACAAGGACACAGGGAGCTGGCAGGTGGGCTGGAACCCTTTGGGAATTCCCAGGGCTTCTGTGCTCTGATTCCAATAAAGATTATTGGAAGGAAACAGATAGAAGGTACTGACTCAAAGTGGCCATCCCTCCTCAGTCAATGGCAAATTTCACTTTAAGAAACACAAGGTAAGCGGACTCTTGTTCTCATGAGCTCAGGTCACTGTTGTAAGTGCTAGGGGCTAGACTAGGGAAGGACTGGGAAAGGACATAGTCACCTGGGCCTCAGGATATGGGAAGAGGTCAAGTCACCTATGAAATGCCTCCCAGGCCAGAAGTGGCCAAAGCTCAACCCATAAATACGAGGGTTCTTTATTAGCTCCTCAGCACAAAACAGTAAGAGGTGAGAGCTCTACTGTGTACCAGATAGTCCATGTCCAGGGTTGGGAGTTACACTCAAGTCAGTCTGATGCCCACATGTGTGCTCTCTTCCTCATACCATACTGCCTACCTTCAGGTTACTTTGAGGCTACTCCGTAACATATGCACATACCAATAATAAAAGAGTGACTAGGCAGCCATGGAAGAGGAAGAAGAGAATGCTGGTGGTATTTCAAGGAAGAAGACATCAGGGAAGCCTTTCTGGAGGAAGCTACATGGAACAGCTGAAGGCTCTGACGGCTGAATACAGTTTGGCCATGTAGCGAGAGTGGTGGAAAGGGCAAGTAGGTTAAGGGAACCTAGTGAGCAGAAAATCCTAGAGTTGGCCATAGATAAGGCAGGTCCACATATTTATTTTTGTATCTAACACCTCTTATATAGCTCTTGCTCTGTGCCAGACACTGTTCCAAGGGCTTTACATAGAGCAACTAATTTAATCCTCACAACAGTTTTATGGAGCAGGAGACCAATCTTTGATGAGTCCAGTTTGGCTGAGGCATAAGATTTATTAGTGGGAAAATGGAGATAAAGCTGGTGAGGTATATTGGAGCTTTATGTAGAAGGCTCGTGATGGCAGGATAAGGAGCTTGTATTTCACTGAGAAGGTCATAGGAAATCACTGAGGAGTTCTAAGCATGTGTACAAGTGTCTAAGGTATATACTTCAAAGACTCATTTGGAAACCATGGAAGGAGATGAGGCATGGGAGGGAGTAGGAGAAGACTTGACCCCAGGCAGGCACAGAGGGGACATAGAGGTTGCTGATGGATCTGTGGCACACCTAAGAAGTGGAATCAACAGGATGGCAAGAGTGAGGGAGAGGGAAGAGCTCAAGAGGGTGAGATTTTACTCTAACTGAATAGACCTAGGAGTCAGTAACCTGGGCCCCCACCCTAGAACTGCCAAAAACATATGGTATGGTCCTGGACACATCCTAGCCCTCCCTGGGTCTCGGTGTCCTCATCTATACCATGATAGTGCTGAGTATGTTTTATCATTCATGGCTCATCCAGGGCTGACGTTCTTAGCTAGATAGTTCTAGATCAGGGGAGGGTGTCAAACTGTTGTCCAAGATGAGGCTTTCCAAAATAACGAGAAGCTACCCCTTGGCTAGTGGTTCAGAGAATAGGTTCCAGAGTGGGACTTGCTTGGGTTCAATTCCTGCTCAGTAAACTGCTCAATAGCTCAGATTCTTCTTCTGTAAACTGAGGGCAATAAAACAATCCCGACCTCAGAGGGCTAGAATAAAGACTTGATGAGGTCATGCTCAAAATATACAGTGACTTCTATCTTCATTAGATGTCATTTCTTTAGCTGATGGGAGTAGAGAGTATGAGAACCAAGCTCAGAGGCACTCAGGGACAGGAACCCCCAAGAGCTGATGAGTGACTTCCCAGCTCCAAGTTCCAGGGGCCCAGCACAGCACTTTGCAATGTACAGAACGCTTTTGCACGCCAACAGGCCCAGAAGTAGAAATGGTGGTCACCATTTTAGAGATGAGGCCTGGTTGGGATGTCAGGGAGCATGACCTGAGGATCGACTTTCCCATTAAGTCATGTGTGACTTGAGCAGGGCTGTTGGAGCACCAGAGCTGTGAGGGCTCCTAGAGAACCATCAAGAAACTCCTCTTGGTGTGCCAGAGGATATCCTCTTGGCCATCTCCTGAGCCACCCGGGACACTAGAGCCTGAGCAAGAACAGGTGTCACCAGCAGCCCAGGACTGGCTTTTATTTGCCACCGGGCTGGGCGCCATGCAGCTTGCCCAGGGCCATGATTTGGGCCCAAATTGGGGTGTTTGGTTCCTCTCTTTAAGTCTCCTCTTGTAACTCCAGCTTAACACTCCCCAGATGGCCATTCCTGCCGGCTCCCTGCCCACGCCGCCATTCAGACGGGAAAACAATCATTTTGCAGCCCCATTAATTAAAGAATAATTGCTGATTGGAAACACATTGACTAGGCCCTGAGCCGGTATCACATTGTGGGCCCTCTGGCCCTGATGAAGGCCTGGTCCTAACGAGTCTCTGGCCCCCCAGCGGCTTGCTTGCTTACTGCGCAGCAGCAGAATTGGGCCTGGGCTTGGGCTAATGAGGTGTCAGCTGACTATTAGAACCACATTGATGGGGGAGGCTGGCAACTGGACCAGATAGGAACTGCCACATGCAGCAGCCATTAGATCTGAAGTTGTTCCCTTGGGACCACATCTGCCCACAGCCCCTTCTCTGCCACTTAACAAGGGGCTCATCTTCCAGCTAGATCTCCCTCCAAGAAAGCCATTCTCCCCTGACCAAAGGTACTCCAGACCCCCAGTCAGCCACCAAACACCTACTCTACCCCAAGTTTACAACACTCATTATAAACTGGGTGCTGGTCTAAGTGTTTTAAGTGGACTCTTTTTTCTTTCTCATTAAAGCCCTCTGGCGAATTGGTGCTATTATAATCTACATTTTACAGCAGGAAACTGAGGCATGGAGTGGCAAAGGGACTTACTCAAATGCACACATCTAGTAAATGCCAGTACAAGGTTTCAAAGCCAGACAGAAAGCAACTGTACTCTACTGGGCCTTGGTCTTGCCAGGGAGGAATGGCCAGTCTTGTAGGAGATCACAAAGGAAGGTGCTCTTATTATTACAGGATGCACAGGAAAGGCCCATGGTGGAGACAAGCCCAGGAGGCTCTGGGAGTCTAGGGGAAGGCTAGACATGGGAGAAGGAGAGAAGTCTGGGACAGCTTCCAGGAGGAAGTAGCACCTGAACAGAGTCCTAAAGGACCTAAGGAATGCACCAGGCACTGAAAGGGTGGAGGGCTGACAAAAAAAAAAAAAAAAAACCAGACCCTTCAGGCAACAGGGAGTTGTTTGGAGAGCTCTGAGCAAACGAATGGCTGTGAATGCAGGGTGGGGAGTGAACAGTTAGCTCTGACCTTTCTGAAGTTCACTCTGGCTGTGGCCCAGAGAGTGGATGAGAAGGGAGAAAGAATGTGAACAGGGAGACCAGGTGGGAGGTTCCTGCTGTGGTCCAGATGAGAGATATGGGGGCCTAGATTAGGAGAAAGTCAGTAGGGATGAAGAGCTATTTAGGAGGTGGGGTCAACAGACTTGGAGAGGGTAAATTGTGAGGGGAGCAGACAGAAGAGACTGGGATTTCCCTCCCATATCCCCTGGGCCACCTGCCCACAGCCCAGAAGGCATGACAGACCCAGCCAGTAACCTGCTCAAAGCCTTCTATGGCTCCAGCTTTCTCACTGGGGAGAATTCCAGGCCTTCCTCTAGCTGTAGGCTTTGGGCCAATGGCACAACCTCTGAACCTCAATTCACTCATTTATAACGACTGCTTCTATAGTCGCAGGCTCACAGGATTGCTGTGAGAACTAACCAAGTTTTCATATGCATGCCCCTCACAGGGTGCTAGGCAGGGACTAGGAATCTACAGAGACGAGGGGTCAGCAAATGTTAATTCCCATATACCCTTTCCCTTCTCCTGTCTGTCACCTCAAGATCCATTCAAGTACACAATACAGACACGGCCACCTCCCTACCTTTGTTGCTTCTGCTGCTAATCCTACCCTCCCTTCTGCTCCCACCCCCATCCATCCAAAGCCTGCCCATCCTTCTGAGCTCAAATGCAGCCGCTTCCTAGAAGCTTCCCTTGATTTTACTCTGGCTAGAAGAAATGCCCCTATCTTCTACCATCCACAGTCCTTTATTCATGGGCAAGAAAACTGTGTCCCTTCCCTGCTAGATGGAGTAGAGGGAGATAGCCTGGGCAGATGGGCCAGAGGATAAATGAATACATAGTTGATATGGGAAAGCTCATGAGGGTAGACAGCTACATTGGCCCCCAGGACTTCCTTTGTGCTTACACCCCACCCCAGGAGGTACCAGCCCAGGTGCCCATTCAGGCCAAGTGAGCAATGTAAGTGAAGAAATAGAGTGAGTGACAGGACACCATAGTACAAACAGGATGAGGAATGGCGGCTGCGACAACAGCAGGGAATACTAGGGACTGAGATAAAGTGATGATTATGTGCCCAACCTCCAGGAACAGCAGGTCTTCATACAGTTGATTGTTACCATGTTGGAACGCAAGCCCAGGTTTGCCAGGGTTACTGAATTTTTCGAGAGGAGCAGGAAATTTGAATTTTCATATAAAAGCACCCCATTTTTCCATCTTGGTGACTAATCTTAAAGTTCCTAGAAATATTATGCAAGCTAAACAAAATGTATATCTTGGCTGAGTTTGGCATGTGAGCTGCACCCCACTAAGTACTCAGCTCTGTGCCAGACACTGCTGGGCAATGCTCAGCAAAGAGACACAGAGGTCTCAGGGGGCTTAGAGTCCTGATGGGGAGACAGACACGTCCATAGACCCTCAGGGGCCATGGCTGGAGTGGGCCCGGAGTCAGACAGATATGAGTTCATGTGCTGGTTCTGCTCTGTACTAGCTGTGTGCCCCTGGGCAAGTTGCTCAACCTCTCTGAGAAACAGCTTGTCTGTGTGGAGAAAAGAGGTTAAAAATCATCTCCCAGGACTGCCATGCCTGCCAAATGAGCTAATGACTGGTGAATCTTTTGTGAATCATGAGTTGTGCAGGTGTGTGGGGATGTTCCAATGGACTAGGATTAGAGGGTGGGGGCCACACCCGGAATAGGCTGAGCCTGTGGTGTGCATACAGATGTGCATGTGCATCTTGAAGCTGAATGGTAAGAGCACTCTGGGAAAAAAGTAGCCTCGGCTCAGAGCCAAGCGGCAGGATGCTGTCCACTGCCTGTTCCTGCCACCATCCTAGCAATGTGCAAGGATTTTCTGAGTAGATGCTGGAACAGGTGGATATCCACAGAGAGGAAAGTACCTGCTTGAGGTAGGACAAATCCTAGAAACCCGGAAATTTTATCTTTATTCCATAGCCACCATCCTACTACTTATAACAACCCGCTGTTATACAGTACTTACTGTGTGCCAGGCACTACTCTAAACACTTTTACATACATGGGTTCATTTAACACCCCCCATGAGCCTGTGAGCTCCATACCACTATTGCCATCTGTAGCCTACAGATGAGAACACTGAAGCACAGAGAGGTTAACTTGCTTACCCAAGTAAAACAGCAAATAAACAGCAGAGCTGGCACCTGAAGCTGAGCTGACTCTCAAGTCTATACTACCTGGATTAAACCCCTGAATGAAGTTCCCTCTGTTGGTTTCCATTTTTCTAACCACATTCTAATAGACACAGTTGCCCTCTGTGCCATGGGAAGAGAAGGGGTTGTTGGTTTGCTTCAGCATGAATAACGCTTTCCATCTTGATGGTGGCAAACCACGCCCCCAGGAGCCTAAGGCCATCGTCATGCTGGATCTCAGGGTCTTCGGTTAGTATATGCTACCTCTCTCACAGTGGTCTCTGCTTCCTCTAGGCAAGGCCTGAGGCCTTGAAGGAGGGGCTGCGAGAGGGCTGAAGCAAAAGCAGAGAACCAGGTGAACTCTGATGTGGGCTGCAGAACAGGGGCAACAAGTGTGCCCAGGGTGGGCAGGGGTGGGGGTCGGGGTATAGGCTGAGGCCAACCAGATCAGCAGAAGGGCCCAGTGGTTAGCCCTGTGCTCTAGAGCCCCAAACACCCATTTCCACACACAGACACATGCACATACCCACCCCACTCCCATCATACACACATTTTGGCACACACACTAACACATTTCCACCCACCCAGCTGCAGTTACACACACATACACATACACACAAATACACACGTGCCTAGACACACACAGAAGCTTCTACACACACTGTCCCCTAACATCCTTGTTCATCCAGACACATGTGTGAAAACACAGGCATACACATGCATGAACACCCACAGACAAGCATGTACCTTCTGGGAAAGGCTTGGAAGGGATTGTTCCACCCCAGCCCACAGCACAGCACGCTTCCCTCAGATCTCTCCTTTAGTCTTTGGGGGATGAAGACACTAACTGAAAGGAAAAATGCCTCCAGCAAATGCCACCCACTTGGCGTCAACTCAGCCTCCTTTCCTGGCCTCTGCCATTCAGGGCTTGGGCTGGGTGAAAGCTCCAAGTTTCTGCTTGGAAATATGCAGGTGGGGGAGGGGACGAGGCAAAACAAAGAAAATTTGTAATGGAAATAAAGTCTAAAGATAATAGTCAACCTTCAGAGTCTGTGTGAGCTTGGTTAGGGTGGAAGGGTGGGGAAATATGTGTCACGTTAGGGGATTCACTGGGCTGAGCTGGGTGTGTTGGTGCAAATATAAACTTCACTACCAATTTGCTGTGTAACCTAGGGAAGTCACTTCTGTCTCTGAGTTTGCTTTTCCTATCCGCATAGGAATTAAGAGCACAGACTTTGGAGTTAGAATGCCTCAGTTTGAATTCTGGTTGTGCTTTTTATCAGCTGGGTAAATTTGGGCAAGTTATTTAATCTCTGTGCCTCAATTTCATCACATGTATAAGGGGGATGACAATATCTAGCTCATAGGATGGCTGTGAGTGTCAAATAACTTGATGCATGTGAAGGTCTGAGAATAAGGGCCTGCATTATAGTAAGTTCCATGCAAGTGGCAGCTGCTGCTAATGTTGTAAAATGAAGACACAAACATTTACTGCACAAGATTATGGGAGGAGCATATAAGACAATGGCTTAGCAAGGGCTCCGTAAGCTCTAGTGATGAATGTACCTGTTCAGCCTCCACCTGGCCCAATACTCCTGGCTGGATTTGGAGGCTGGGATGGAGCTAGATTCTTGGCCTGAGCCAAGAGCTCCATGCAACATCATGGGGCTTCCCCTTGCCAGCAGTAATGATACCTCCCTGCTCTTGCCTACCTGGCCGGCTTTTCAGAGCACACAAAACCCATTCCATTTTCTTTCCCATTAGATGCATTTGAGTTTGCCTGGCTGACTGCAGCAACCTCCTGACTGATTCTTTGCCTCTGACCTTGCCTCCTACACACTTCTCCACTGAGAAGGCCAAGAGATCCTGTTACAACATAGGTTGAGACCTTCCCAAGGTTCCCTATATCACTCAGAGTAAACACTATGGTACCTACACTGGCCTCTGAAACCTCTTGCAATAAGAACCCCCAGCATTTCCAGCTTTCCAGCTCCCTTGTTCACTGAACATCAGCCACACTGGTCTCCTGGCTGATATTGAACTATACCAGGCATGCTCCCACCTCCCGGCCGCTGCGCTGGTTATTCCCTCTGCCCAGAATGATATTCCCCCAGATATCTGCATGGCTAATTCTCACACCTCTTTAAAGTCTTTGTTCAAATATCATCTTCTCAATGAGGCCTACCCTGACCACCTTAAGTAATTCTGTACCCCTCAGTCTGGTATCCCCAATCCCTGATCTGTACCACTTTTCTAACATCCCCTGTAATTTACTTATGTTATTGTTTATTCATTTCCTCCTGCTACACTGTCAAGTCCATAAGGAACTTTGTTTTCTTCTCTAATGTATCCCAACTGCCTAAAACTATACCTGGCACACAGACCACAATGAGTTTTGGTAAATGAACATAGAATAAACACAGCTCTTTCCAGCTCCCCTGGCTGCAGGGAAATGGTGGGCTGGAGGGTGAGCCTGGAGGTAGAGGAGCAGTCCGGAGACTGCCAGAGTCCTCCTTCTGTGGAGGACTTACCCCAAAGCATTGGTTGCCGAGGGTGGCACTGAGGAGAGGCCAGATCTGTGAGAGCAAGAGCTTAGTCCTGCTTGCTTGCCGATGGCTTCCCAGGGCCTGGCACTGTGCCTGGCAGAGTCCAGGCTCAATGACTATTTTTTGAGTGAATGATTAAAAGCACAAGCCATTGTAACATTTGCCAACTTGATTGGATGTGGGGGAAGAGGAATAATCCAAATACAACACCCTCAGCTTGAGCCTGGGTAACCAAGAAAGTAATGGAAATGTTCCCCCAAGCGCTGGAATCAGAAACTCAGAGATCTCACATACATCACACCTTCAGACATGAGCTCAAACATCTCTTCCTCTTGGGGTCTTTTCTGCTCCTCCAGATTAAACCAGCTTCACCTGATTGACTTTCTCATGGTCCTCTGAACTTGGCTTCAGGAGTGCTGACCTCACTTGAATTTATTGCATCTCTAGGGCCTAGAAGAGTGTCTCAGGGCTCAGGCAAACATTCCAATTGGCTCTCCATGCTCCACCCTTACTCTCCTCCTGTTCTTCCTCCTCCTTCTCCTCCTCTTCTTTTCCCTTCTCTCCTCCTCCCCCTAGGCTTCCTCCTCCAAGGCATCGTCTTCCTCCTCCCCCACCCCTCCTTCTCTCCCACTGCCTCTCCTCTACCTCCTTTCACTCTGATCATCATAAGTTGAATATTCAGAGAACTTCAGCTGATGGTTTGGATTAAACCATAGGAACTGAAGGACGACCTGACCTGCAGAGTGGGGGGTAGGGTGGGAAGTGGGACAATGTATTCAAGAATTTGGCCCTAGTTCACCTGAAATTGGAGACTCTCAGGTCTGAGCAACAGGCACTGGGAACTGGGTTTGGGGTTCATAAATTCACACCACACAGATTGCAGCCTCCTAACAGACATGCACACTTAGTGATACAAAGCATGTCCCTACGACACACCAGCACTATGACACCGAAGTCTCCCAGCATACCCATACTTGCAGCCAAATATGATGCATCCCCCATAGCACCCCCACATCAGTGAGATAACACAATCATCATAGCATCCACCAGACCCCAGACCACTGACACAGCACACATTACAGCCACAGCACGAACACACAAAGGACACAGTGGCACCTAACACACACACCACCTCCAAAGCATGGCAGCCCTCCAACATCTGGCACACAGCACAGTAAGTGCTCAGCACTTGCACAGCACAGTGACAGCCCAACAAACACCCATGGCACCTAGCAGCTTCCGACACAGTGACACAATATATGCATCACCACCACCCCTGCTCACAGAAGAGAGAAAAAGCGTTTTCCTCTCCTTGCCCTTCTTCCTCGCCCCATGTCTCGGCCACTGGGCCATGCCAGGCCTGTGTTAGGATCCTGGATCCAGAGGACAGCTTAACTGGTAGGTGCCATTTCCTAGAAAGCTGTGGATTTGGCCTTCGCTGTTCAAACACATGATAGGAGGTCCACATTTGAACCTCAGCTCCAGGAGTGCCTGGTAGGTGGTCCCCACCAATGAACTGCAGGCAGCAACTGGCTACTGTAAGATGCCCATGGGGAGGGACCAATTAGACTGAGCTTTGTGGGTGGGAGTCAGGCAGGGCCCAAACTGACTTCATGTGAGGCGGTGCCTAGAGTTCAGGCTACTCATGTTGACAGAAGCACAAGAATGCATCACCAGCAGGAGCCTGAGACAGGAGCTGAGTCCTGAGGTAAGAGGAGACACTATGGTAGAGAGACACGAAGATGAGTGCAGGGGAAAGAGAGAGTGGAATGAGAATCTCCAGGCTCCTCTGGCCTTCCCTCAGGAAAATAAAAGATGCAGGCATTGGAAGAGGAGACAGGAGGAGGCAGAGCTGGAGGCTGCATGCAGAGGGGGTTGGAACTGAGGCTTTCAAAAAAGAATGAGAGGTTGGGGAGGGGTAACAGGGAAAAAGGACAAAGAAATGCACTTGACAACTATGTAGCCAGTCTGGGACATGTGACAGGCATGGGCACCCTTGCTGCCCAGAAGTCAGGGTGGAGAATTAGACTTTGGTCAAGGAGAAGATGACCCACTGATGAGAGCTTAACATGTGCAGAAGTTGGCCATTACTGTGGGAAAGAAGAGTAGGCTATTGATGAGGAGAACACAGTAGAAGGGCATGTGGGAGAAAGAAGACCACTGGTGAGAGCTGTCAGGAGGGGGACACTGGGCTCATGGTCATATAGGTAGAGGGCACCATAAAGATCTACACGCCATCAGAACTCCCAACTCATAAAAAACTCTTTTCAGACTTCAGTTCACCCAGAAAGGGCATGGCCCACAGTTTTCTGTGCCAAGTGGGGAAGGATTGGCCAACTTCAGACACTGGTCAAGTTCTAACCTCAGTAGAACCAGAAATTCAGTGGAAGAAATACAGGAAGTCCTTTGGCCTTTTGGGGTTGTCATATGGCTAAAGAAATCCCCAGGCAGTTGACTCAAACCTCATAATTGGCATATTTACATGTGACTTATACTAAAGGACATAAATGAACACCCCTTGTCCCTCTCCACCCAAGCTAAACATAGATGGCTTCACGTCTGGGTTCTTATTCCATGTCCCCAGCTACTGTGAACCCCTGAATACTTTGTTTGGCCTTGGTATCCCTGAGGGGGAAAAAAACCCCTGGGTTGTGTACTAACTTAGTCCCCAGGGACTCATCTTCCCCTCCTTCTCTCCAGGACTAAGCTAATAACCCCCACATGTATCCAGCACTATGTACTTCCCAAAGCATGATCTCATTTGAGTCTCATAAGAATCCTGCAAGGCTAGCAAAGCAGGGATTATTATCCCTATTTTCAGATGAAGAAACTGAGGTTCTGAGAACATAGGCAATGACCAAGGACACACTGCTAGCCAGTCCTCTGACTCCAAACCCAGTGCCCAGGCTAAAAGGGGTGCCTGCCCCTTTCACCTTACATAGATGTTCCCAGTATCATGGGGAATATGGGGAGGAGACTCAGATGGTATAATGAGATGGGTAGGGTTTGTGTCCAAGGAGCCTGGCAAGAGAATTAGGTCATGCTTATGTTGTCCCCATCTAAAAGGGATGGGGGTGGGAAGTAAACTAATGCTTCCTGAACATCTACCAGGTGCCAAAATATATTAGGAACCTTACATACACAATCTCATTTAATCCTTGTAAAATTCTGTAAGGTAGGTCATTTTAAAGGAGGGGGAAACTGAGGCTCAGAGAGTGGTACCACTAGGCCTAAAGTCACACAGTGATTAAACTATTTTTAAGTTTATTTATTTATTTTGAGAGACATAAAGAACAAGCATGTGTGAGCAGGAGAGGGAGAGAGAGAGAGAGAGAGAGAGAAAGGGAGAGAGAGAATCCCAAGCAGGCTCCTCACTGTTAGCATGGAGCCCAATGTGGGGCTCGATCTCATGAATTCTGAGATCACGACCTAAGCTGAAATCAAGAACTGGCCACTTAACTGACTGAACCACCCAGGTGCCCCTAAAGCCACACAGTGATTAAGTAATAGTTAGGAGCTGGCCCTGGTTCAGACTCTAAAGCCCATTCTGTGCCCCCTTCCCTTGGTATGTTAGCCATTGCCTTGGTACCCATCCAGCTGCTACAGCAAGCCTGTCTCTGATGGGCTTTTGTGAATGGTCTTCAGAAATCAGGAAACTGAGAGGAGGGAGGATAAAGGAGAACTGCAGGGGAAGTAAGAGCTCCTTGAGCCTGTGGTAGAAAGCACATTCCTCCCAAGAACTGCGAGCAGTGTTCTTCCCTCTTTCCTTCCTCTCCCTCCTTCTTACCACAGCCTGGCTGGGGGATGGACGTCATGGCCCTGAAGGGCAGCCTCTTGGCAGATGCAAAGCTGGAGGCAGTGCCACAGAGGCCCACGTCCTGGGTCAGCTCCCACTCAGAGCCACAAGGAAGCTGGATGAGAAAGCTAACATTTCTCTAAACCACCAGATTTCATTGCCACTTCTGTCCCCAAATCTCTTCTCATTTCCTCACTATTAGGTTCAGAGACAGGTTTCAGTAGACAAATCCAACTCGTTTCCCTGACTAGCAAGCCAAGGAATTAGGCTCCTGAAGTTGGTCCTGACCTACAGAGATTATTATGTCCATCCTTCCTGCCTTTAGGTTAGTTCACTGGGGGTCTCTCTCTTGTGTTGTGCCATCTCAAAGGTATTCAAGACATTCCATAGTCTTCCTCAGGTAATTTTCCAGCATCATTAGGATGCTCTTTATAATACCTCACTTTAGTTCCTGATGCCAAATCTTTGCTGTTTTGACTTTTGTGGAAATGGAGAAAGTCAGCTACTCTTCTGGAAACCAATAGCTGTACAGCATCCTTATTGGTTGGCCCAATGTTTGAATTCCCCAGAAATAGTGAAGGATGAAAAGTAAGGTAATGCTAAGATGGGAGGATATTGAAGTAAAAGTCATGAATAATGTAGAAAATCACAGACCTAGTGAGTACACCTACTAGACCACTGGCTATCATATTGTCATCACACTCACTATCATCAATTGTTCCAGTCTTCATCACTATCATCATTACCACTGCTGGACCATTTCCATTCTTAACTGCCATTTTTATTGCTGTCTCAACTATTAGTATCACTCTCCTCATGATCACTTTCTCTACCAGTATCAGCAGCACTGCCTCCACCACTACTGTCAACATCATTGACACTTCCACCAATTACCACCATCACATCTCTAATATCTCAAGAACATCTACCATCATCACCTTCACCACCACCATCACTACCTCTACATTACTATCTCCACATCCAGCAATGTTATTACTGTTACCACCTCAACCATCATCATCACCCTCATTCTCTTCCTTGCCACCATTTCTATCTCTAGCATAATTCTCCTGATCTCCACCATCATCACCACCTGTATCACCATTACCACATCCATTAACACAATTGGCATTACCACACACTGGCACCACCACCTCTATTGTCACCATCTCTATTGTCTTTTCACCATTACCTTTACCACCAACATTACCACCAATGCTATTATTGTTAGCACCTTCATTACCACCACTGACACTGTCACTATCACTATCTTTACTGGCAGTAATATTATGATCACCAGCACTGTTATCATTTTTAAAAATTGTTTAATGTTTATTCATTTTTGAGAGCGAGAGACAGAGATTCAGAGACAGAGTATGAGCGGGGGAGGGGCAGAGGGAGACACAGAATCCAAAGCAGGCTTCAGGCTCTGAACTGTCAGCACAGAGCCTGATGCAGGGTTCAAACCATAAACCATGAGATCATGACCTGAGCCAAAGTCAGTGGGTTAAGTCAATGCTTAACCCACTGAGCCACCCAGGTGCTCCAACCACCACTTTTATCATTAATGAAATGTATTGTTGTGGTATTTACTTTCAAAAGCCCACAGAAAATTGATAGGTACTTAGGCAGAAAGCAAAGAGGTCTCACCATTCAGGGGTGCAGGTTTAGCCTGGAGAGTGCAGGGAAGTGGGCAGGACTTCAAACCTACAGTAGCAGATGGTAAGGGCAACCAGCCGTCTACTCCCATAATATATGGCAGATCAGCCTCAGCTGAGCCTCAGAAGTGACTAAGGGCCAGGCTAGGCTAGACGGTGTCCTGCGAGACAGAAGCAAAAGGAGGGGCCATGAGGGTAGGCTGAAAATGCCATGAAAGGGAGCTAGGGAGCTGTAGGGTGTCTGGCTTTTAAGCTCAGTCCCAGGTTGAAGAGTATCTCTTCCACATATTGAGTTGCCCCTGGATCACCTTGGAATTTTGGTCACCTTCCATATTCTCAACTGCAAGCCCAGTCACTGAGCATGAAACAACCTCTGTGACTCACAAGAAGCTGCCGTGTCTGGCCTAAAAGAGACTCCACTAGGCCCAGGGAGGAGAAGGTAGCTTTCCCAGTGCCATTGCCTTAACTTTTCTCTTCCCTTCCTTTCCTACCCCCCTGTTCTCTCCCTTCTCAAACCCACCCTCTCCTCTTCAACCCCTTCTTCCAGTACCCCCTGCAAACTTGCCACACTTCCTGGTCTCCTCTCCAGTCTACTTTTCTGGCTCCCTGCTGTCTCTTCCTCATCTCTCTAGATTTCTCCTTCCTTCACTTGGGCAGGCAGGGGTTTGAAATGCCTTGAGTGAGAGCCACAGAGGGTCCTAAGAGAGACTGTTTCTTAAGCTAAACAGGCTGTCCTATCGGGGATTGTTTCCTGAATATCCAGCTAAATTGTCCTTTGCCCACTTTCATCCCATTAATCCTGCTGTTGAGAGGGGAAGAGGCTCATTAAGTCATCATAGCCATAAACCCTACCCCCTCACACCCCGTGCACGGATGTGACCTTTGCTTCTGCTTTCCAGACTTCCCTTCTCGGTGGGCATCCCCAGGGTCTGCCAACGCCTCCAGCCTCTCCAATGGAGTCTTCCTTCATACAGTCTGTCCCACACTGGCATGTACACACACACATGCTCACACTCTACACGTAGCACATATACCGCTCCACTTACTAATCATCATCAACAATTATCAGCTGTTGTGCACTCACCATGTGCGAGGTCATATGCTAGTTTTGTCTACATTAGAACATTTCGTGCTCTCTACATCCCTATGAGTTTGGCATTGGTTCCCCGTTCCCACTTTTTATGGGTGAGGAAATGGGAACTTAGGTGAATTCAGGGACCAAAGTAATACCATGAGAAAGTAGGGAGCTGGGAACCAAATCTGGGTAAGTCAGAGCTTGTGCATTGAACTCTAAACTACTGTACTTTCTTGCCTACATCCACTCGCATGTGAACGTCTACAGCAGCATGCCATGCATATTCATGCCCACATACAAAGCACATGTAGTACACACGCTCACAGAGCATACTCCATACCCAAAGTGCACACATTTCATACACTACACACAGAAACACACACACAGATGGAACAAAGGACACACTCCCAGAAAGAACACTCCTACTTAACCCAGTTATTTGATTAAACACTGTTTGAATATCTACTGAATCGTAGGCACTACGATTGACCATGAGGGGGAAAAAATGAGTACATCTTGAGTGCCTACCATATGTCAAAGGGAGTCCATGGTCACAGGAACATCTGTGAGCTTTCACATGCACGTGTGCACATGCACACTCACAGACATGCACACACACACACAGTCACTCGAGCTAGAATCAGCCCCAGGCCTGCCGCTCCTGTGGCTGTGAGACCTGGGGAAGATATCAGGGACAGGAATAGTGTTTGATATAGGCACTGAGGGGAAGTGGAGAGGCTGGAGGTTACGGTGGCCACTAAAATTAGGTCTCAAGACTCCCAGATTGCCCAGGCTGGGAATAAAGGACTTCAGAGGTCTTGCCTCCCTGCCCCTACTTATGATTCATACTTGTTAACAAAGGAGGTCCAGACTGAGAAGTGGTGTGTCCTACCAGCCTTCACAGGCTCTAGAGTCCAAGCTACCTCTCTGGGCTCCAGAGACCCTGGGTGAGACTCTATGAGCTTTCCCACACTATCTCATAATTTTTGGCCTGACTTAGCTCCACTTAGTTCCCCAATAAGGGAAATGGACAGGAAATTAAAGATAACTAGGCAGTTTGAGAGGATTAAGGATAAGGGAGAGCAACATAATTATGTCATAGTTGCTATTGGACAGGAGAGCAACCAAAGGAAATGTAAATGGCCTAAAGGGCAAGGCCAGCTAGCAGATAAGAGTGCTGAGTGTGAGACAGAAACATTAATCACCCATTAAGCCAGCCACCACAGCCCAGCTTACTAGGGCAATGGACCGAAGGACAGAAAGACAGAGAAGGGTCCTGAAGGACCTGCATGGGCAAAGAATCTGCTCTGTGCCAGCTGATCTGGCAGAACCTCTGACACAGGGAGGGAGGGGTGTCCATGGGCTTTGTAGCTGGCATCCCTTGGCCTGGGAGCTAAGCCAGCTACTTCCATGTCCTGAAGGAAGAACTTTGAGTCCAAGGGCTCCAAGCACAGGGGATCCTTGGTCAATGTTATATGCTAGAAAGTTCCCTGGACTAGGAATCAAGAGGCTTGGGTTCCATGCCCAATCTTATGTCATCCTAGCTGTGAGGTCTTCGACAAGTCATTTCCCCTCTCTGGACTCATACCCTCATATTTACAATGAATGAGCTTTTAGAAAAACGAAATGAAATGAAATGAAATGAAATGAAATAATAACAGCTCCCTTTTATGGAACAATTCCCCTATGAACTAGCACAGAGGTTGGCAGTTATCTTCTGTAAGGGACCAGAGAGTACAGTCTCTGTTGCATCTACTCAACTCTGTTATTATAGCACAAAAGCAGCCATAGACAATAGGTAAACAACTAACCTGGCTATGTTCCAATAAAACTTTATTTACAAAGACAGAGAGGCAAACATGGCCTGCAGGTTGTAGCTTGCTGACCTTTGAATTAAGCAAGTCGCTACATACTTTATTCACATTATCTCATTTGAAACTTAAATAACCCTGAGAAGTAGATTCTACTATTATTATTCCCATTTGATATATGGAGAAAGTGAAGCACAGAGAAGTTAAGAACCTTGACCCATGTTCTACAGCTGGAAAATGGCAGAACCAGTATTTGAACCCAAGCAGTTTGGCTTCTAAACTCATGGTCTTAACTTTGTGCGACATGGCTCCCAGGATAGGAACAATGGTAATTATTATAACAATACTAATCATTTCTTGCATTTCTATAGGACTCTACACATTCACAAAAGAGCTATCAGAAATACCAGCCATTCTCCCTGAGGAGTTATGACCCACTGGTGTGTCACAATCAGTTGTACAGTGTGTCGAAAGTCATTTGGTGCTAATAATAGTTTTAAAAATGATTTACTGCTGTTTTAATAAACTAGAGTTGACCCAGTGTTATCCCTCTAATAATGTCTCTCTCACTCACTTGCATTCAGATATGTATCCTGGAAAGACAGCAAAAGGGCTGGAGGTCCAGCCACTTTGCTAGGAATGCCTAGGGAGGATGGTGGTCAGAGGCACATCGTCTGTCAATCACTGGGAGAGAAGCAGGGGGAAGGTGAAGGACTGATGATATAGACCACCAGCCTGGATTGGCATTAAGGCCAAGGGAGTCAGAATAATTATTCCCATTGGATGGCTGAAGAAACCAAGGCTCACAGGCATGTAGTGAGGTGCTTGAGGTCACACAGCTAGAATGTCAGACAGAAGCTATTATGAATGGTACGAGTCAAGTGTTACATTAGAGCAAAAGGCCAGAAGCCAGACAGAATGGCATAAAAATTATGCCTCCAGCACTTCCTGTGTGACCAGAACCTCTCTCCTTGGGTATCAGCTTCCAAATCTATAAAATGGGGATATGGACAGCCCTACACTTGACAGGGCCTGTTGTGAGGATCAAATGAAATAATAAAGACGGTCTGAGGCTGCTGGGTTGTTTAGCCTGAACATGAGAAGACTCGGTAAAAAGAAAGGGGGGGAAGAACCAACATCTGTGGGGCATCTACTATGTGCCAGGAAAGCTTCCAAAGCTCTCTCAAAAACTCCTCCCAGTAACTTGAAGGTAGGAATAGCTATCTCCACCTTACAGATAAGGAAACTGAGTTTCGAGGCCACCTAGCTAGAAAGTGATGTAGACCAAAATGGAAACCAGCCTTGTCCGTGAGACCAGAGCACTCTGAGCATCAGCAGCACTCAGTCATGTGGGTGGAGCATCAAATGGGAAAGCAGAGGGGTTCATAGAGTCACAGATATTTTTCTGAGCAATCGCTATGTGCCAGACATTGTTCTAGGCACTGAGGATGCAACCAGAAACAAAACAAAGTCCCTGCCCCCACAGAGCCAAAACTAAACTCCAGAGAGCAACTAAGCAGACTTTAGGGGTTCCTTCCATTTTGTGGTTCCATTCCAACTCTTCCATGACCCATTGCTAAGTGTCTGCTCCCTTCTTCATTCTACCCCCTAGAAGCCCTTCTCAAAGGAAATAAAAAGGAGTACTGACTACTTGAACCCCTCCACCACCAAACCATGGTGTCCTGAGTGGCTGTCTGCCCAGCCAAGAACAAAGGCTAGATGAGCTACTTCTCTGGGATATCACGTGTCTCCTCCTTGGGTGTGGAAGCTCAGGACCCTGGCTTGGCCTAGACCTGACCCTGGTGAGCTGTCCCTTGGAACAATGGTTCAGAGGCGCCTCCCCCAGGACTCCCACCAAGGATGGGAAGTAGGGCTTGGGACAGGCTGGCCTGGGTATTGTTTATCAGGCACATTTCCTGGATGAGTTGGCAGTCATAGCCCCCAGGGTATTGGAGTGGGCCCAAGAGGCCCTGCAGCTTTCCTCCTCTCCTCCAGAACAAAGCCACTATTACTGCTCCCATGTTCCTTCCCCTGGAGGAAGCTACAGGCCTATAGAACTAAACTGTACCTACTCTGATCCAGGACAGAGCACAGGCTTGCACAGGCACACATCACCATGCAGAAGTGGCTGCCCTGAGTCAAGAGATTGAGAGGCTTAGACTCAGCTATAGCACTGGCACCTACTCACACACGCTGGTGAGCCCCAGGCAGTGGGACAGTGGGATGCCTCACAGTTTGGCCATGGGCAGCTTACAGGCAGCTCAGCCCTCTGATTGCTAGTCTAAGAAGCTTGTACCCTATGGCTACACATGCAAGAGCTAGGTTAGGCCACTGTCAGCTAGGCAAGACTCAGACAGCTGGACAGGCAGGTGAACAAACAGCTTGTTCACCAGTGGCCAGGCAAACAGCCTGCTCTTTACTCACACTAGTCCTGAGTGGGGCTATGGGCACAGGCCCAAGGTGGATACTGGGGTTGGTGGGAGGGGGGGTACGAAGGCATCCAGGCAACCAAGAGAAAGCACTAAACCCTCAGCAATGCAGAGAACTCACCCTCCACCCCCTTCCCCACCCCACCCTGTGCCTTTCATCACAGACACAGGCCAGCCTTGGCCCTTCCCTCCACATGTCCACATTTCTTCTGCCCTCCCCCAACCCCAACACATCTGGGAAGAGCACTGGGCCTTTGGGCCTCACCTCTATGTGAACCTCCTCTTTGAACATCACACCAGCCCCAGGGAAGGGAAGAGGTTGGGAAGGGAGAGAGGGAAGGAGAAATTCTCCCCTTTTTTTTCCCCCTCTGAATACAGCTTGCTGAGGCTCAGAAAGTCAAGCCTCTTGCTGAAGGTCCTCTAGAAAAATATGCAACCATCTTTCTGAGCCCTGACCTTCCTTCCATGGGCTGAGGCCTCAAGGAATCCCATAGTATCAAGTGGAAAGAACTGGGGAATGTGCCCCCGGATGACAGAAATGCAGAAAGCCACCTGTTTCTTCTTCTCCATCCTGGCCATGTAGATAAATATAACACCCCTCCTGTTAGTCCCTGACTATTTACAAAGCATGTTCCAAGTGCTCCTTCATTTAATTCTCTCAACAACCCTAGGAGGAGGGTATTATTCTAATCTCCATTGTACAGAGGAGCAAACTGAGTCCCATTCAGTCAAAGTGACTTACTTGCCCAAGGTCGTTCAGCTAGGAGGAAGTGGCACCAGGATTTCATGTCATGCCTGTAATCCCTAGAACTCCTGAGTGGCCCCTTCATCTTCAGTGAGAAACTTTAAGGAAGACAGCCTGACCTACCAACTTAGTAGGCATCTATTGACCCTTTTGTTCCTAGGATACTCTCATGTCAGAGCACTGATGCTTGCCTGCCAGGCCTCCTAGCAATCCCCAGCTCTGACCCCTTGTCTGCAGTACCTTCAGTCCCCTTGGATGCTGTCTTGTTGGCATGAGGTGCAGGGGCCTGGGCCCACCTCACCCTGGCACCTAGAGTCAGCAAGTCTCCCTGCTCAGCTTATGGCATGGCTCAGCGGCTGGGGGCTGGGTGGTGCTGGGGAGAGAAGCCTGAGTCATCCCCAGGCCAGGAAGCACAATGTTTGGCAGGATTCCTGGGCCCAGCTAAGGAAGGAGCAGGAGCATTGAGTTACAGAGGCTGGCTAGGGCAGGGAAGAGGCAGTGGGGAAGGGGGGGGGAAGTCCATGGAGATGGGAGACTTACAGCACACTGGGGGCCACAGTCTCCAGCCAGGGGGAAGGACCCAGGGAGCATTGAGGGCACTTGGTGGGGGAAGGGTACAGAGAGGCCACGGGGACCTTTGTTCTGTCCAGCCCTCCTTCCAAAGCCAGGCCCTCCATCCAGGGCTCTCTCTCCCTGCAGAGCTGTGTGACAGCTGGGGCAGTTCCAAAGGAGGGATCCTCCTCAACCCTACAGGGGGAGGGAGCCACCTCCTGCCACCTCCCTCTACCTCTTCCTGTCACGTCCTTGGCCACCAATGTTTCAAAATATACTGGTTCTTGGCTGGCTGTTTATTTAGGAATCAAAAACATCAAGTTTTAAATTCATTCCCACAGCTTTAGCTCACACCTTTCAGCAGATTGGCCCAGTCCAAGCTGCTCCCTGAGCTACAGGCCCACAGAGTTGACAGTTTACTCAATATGTCTTCTGGGGTGACCCTCAGATACCTGCAGCTCAACGAGGCCTAAACTAAACTCATCTCTCTCCACCACCAAAATAAAATCCATTCTCTGCCCCTAGCAGTAATATAACCGTCCATCAGCTGACCATCATTCTTGACATATCCCTCTCCTTTCTTTCTCCCATCCTTCAACATGTGTTGAACATATGCCAGCCCTGTGCATGGAGGTGGGTGACAGTGTTGAACAAGTCAGTCATGATCCCTGCCCTCCCACAGCTTACAGAAAATCACCAACCAGGTTATTAAGGGCCGAGATGGGAGCAATCCAAGGGGCCAAGGTGGGTGGGGATCGTGGGGGAACTCCCAGAAAGCTGAGGCCTGAATGGTGACTGGGGCCCAGTGTGTGGGGGTGTCAGGTCAAGGTAAGGAAAGAGCAGGGAGGGTACACACTGGAGTATTCCAAGTCGAAAGGTGCATGTGCCAAGGGAGAAACAAGGGAGAGCCTGCAGCAATCAAGCAACTGAAAGAAGCTGCAAGAATGTGGAGGTGGGGGCCACGCCTGGTAGGAGAAGAGGCTAGAGAAATGGCAATGCGCAGAGACATCTGGGCCTCAGAGGCCACTGGAATACAGACTTTATCCTAAGAGCTATCGGGAGCAAGTGAAACTATGATGTGAGTTTCCAAAAGATTGCCTAGTCTTCCTCACACTGACATTCAAGTGGTGTAACTCCACAGTGTTTTTTCGCCTTCCATCATCATCCACATGGGCCTACACTCAGACCATTGCACTGACCTCCAGATGGTTCCCTGTCTTTAAGTTTTGGACCTTCCCATGCTCCAATCCAGCCTCCAACAAGAATGGGAAGAACTTAGAAATATCAAACACGATCGCATCACTTACCCTGCTTCAAGTACATCGTAGCTCCCGTGGCTTTCAGGATGAAGTCAGATTTCTCATCTGGGCGAACACACAGACCTTCCCATTCTGAGAACACCTGCTGAGCACCTCAGTTCTGTCTCTAGCCTATTCATGTGTTCAAGGCCCAATGAAGCATGTCCCAGATGAGACTCCCCTCCACGCATTTGTCTCCACTGTGTTCTCCCACTTGATTACTCTTCTCTGTCTTCTGCAATTTCTCCTTTATGATTCAGGGTTGGCTCCAATGTCACCTATCACTTCCTAGTCACCTTCTTTGCCCCTCTCCAAAGTAGGGCAGTTAGTATCTTGCTCCCACTCCAGTGGTCTTGGGAGCCTCACCTGTCATTTTCAGATAGTCCCTGCCAGGATTTACTCTGTGCAGGAGGAATCTTCTGCTCAGCTTCATTGTATTTGTGCTTCTGCTCTATCCCTCTGGCAACAGTCTCCAGCTTAGACCCCAGGAATCTACCCCAAAGCCCAGATCTGGCCTAGGTTACTCACTTCCTTGCAGGCTTACTATCAGACCCTGGCTAAACCGTGGCCTCTCTAATCTTGAATTCCAACAGCCTCTGAACTACAGAAGTCTTCCTGGTTCAGAGAGTTCCATGGATGCCTGGCCCTGCTCTTTTAGGCCGCCCCTTCTCCCAGCACTCGGTGGCTAAGCAGCCCTGATGAGAATTGCTTAGACTGAGATTAGGGCTCGGCTAGCCCAGGAGGAAAGTGGAGGCTGGTGAGAGGCTTTCCCTTGAGAGGAAGGCCTAGACTCTGGGATGGATACCCAGTTCCACCTTGGGTAGAGGATGGGGGAGCCAGACCCCCATAGAGTTGCTGTTTTAGAGGGAGAGGAAAACTTTGTCCCATAGTGACTTCCTTTTCTGGGCCAGGGAGCCTACTGCAGGGAGTCAGTCAAGGGCTTATTGGACTTAGAAGGTGCAGCAAGCATTACACACATCCCCCAAACTAGGGCCAAATAAGAAATAAAGAAAGTAGGAGCTTTTGTCCCTCTTCCCCAACATCCGTACTGCTTGGCCCCTGTCTGCACATCAGCTTGGGACCTCTGTGTTGTTTTCAGGAAGGGAGTGCTTCTCTCTCTAGCTCACCTTGGAAGGGGAAGAAGAGAGAGATGGCTTGATACGGATTTTTGTGGTTGGAAGTGATTGGAATCCCAGCTGTGCTCTGTAGCCCCTCCCCTCTCCTCCACCAGCGCCCCTCCTCCTTCAATGATAGGCAGGGAGGGAAGGGGGAGAAAAGGGATCCGCTGGCCCTTCAGTGCTCAGAGATTCCTCATAAGAGCAGCAGATTTTCTCAAATGACCAGCCAACCTCAAGGCTTGTCCGTGGGATCAAATGTTTGAGGCAAAGACTGTCCTAGGTGATTTGGGACTATGTGCGGGTCCGTCTTTGGAAACTTTTCCCAGAAAGTGGGCTCTCCCCTGGAGGTTCTCAGTGCTAGCCTCACATTAGAGTCACCTGAGGAGATTATAAAAGTGCTGATGCCTGGGTCTCAGGCCAGAGGTTCTGTTCTAATTGATCTAGGCTGGAGCCCAAGCATCAGGTGTTTCTAATGAGCATGCAGGGCTTAAAACCCTTGCTATTGAGCAGAATTTCTCAACCTCAGCATCATTGGCTTTTTCAGCCTGATATCTTTTCGTTGTATGGGGCTGTCCTGTGCATTTGTAAAATGTTTACCAGCATCCGTGGACTCTACCCATGAGGTGTCACTGGCAGCTACTTCCTTCCAGCCTCTCCTACGTAACAACCGCGAATGTCTCCAGGCATTGCTAAAAATTCCCTGGGGGGCAAAGTTGTCCCTAATTGAGGTCCACTGCCTTAGTGTCAGGGACAGTCTTAAGGTGGAGGTGCACATCTTTGATGTCGGTGTGGCCTCCGCAGGGCAGTCCCAGGGCCCTGCTGTCCTCCCTTGAGCCCTTCAGGTGGCCAACAACAGCACAATTTCTCTATCCTCTGGACCTGGCCCTGCTCTGGGAAGACTGGGAATACACAGGGAATCTGACCTCATTCTTGTGCCCTGGGAATACAGATTGAGAAACCTAAGGTCAAAGCCTACTTGGGGCTGCAGGGACACTTGATTGCCTGCAGATTTACCCTGTGATCATGTACACTTTAAGCACTGATTGGCAGATGTTTCTAGACCACCCGCCAGCCACTAGCCATTGTGTTGGGTGCTAAGGACCCAGCAATGAACCAGGTGGACACTATCCTTGCCGTTGTGAGGCAGACGGTCTAGAGCGGAGATCAGCAGCCTTTTCCATAAAGGGCCACATAGCAATTATTTGGGGCTTTGTGGTCTGTCACAACTACTCAACTCTGCCATCATAGTGTCAAAGCAGCTGCAGAAAATACGTAAGCAAATAGGCATGGCTGTGCTCCAATAAAACTTTACTTACAAAAATAGACAGTAGATCAGACTTTGCCTGGGGACTGTAGTTTGACAGCCCCTCATGTAGTGAGAGAAACGAACAAGTACCCAAGTATTTACCATCTATGATAACTGTGCTGTGATAGGAGATCTATCTGCAGGGGAGAGTCATGGAAGGGGATCCAAGCCCACAGGAGGGGCGACTAGCCCAGACTTGAGGGGAAGAGAAATCTGGGAAAACTTCCAGGAAAAGGTGGCATGTGAGCTGAGTCCTAAAGGACACATACAGAATGATGTGGAACCTGAGACCCAAAGGCTAAGAAGGAGTTAGTCACGTGAAGGATGAAAGGACAGCTGTTTAGGCAGAAGCAGTAGCCTGGGTGACATTCAGGAGCAGAAGGTGGACTAGCAAATTCAATATGACAGGGGAGGAGGAAAGCAAGGTGAGACCCTTTAGGCTCTTGAATTTCATTTTCTATCCCTGGGGTTTCTGAGCATGGCAGTAACATGGTCTGACTTTCATTTTGAAACATTCATTCTGACTACCTTGTGGTGAACAGGCTGATAGACCCAGGGGCAGAGTGGAAGCAGGAAGGCAGGGAGGAGGCAACCCCAGGCAATAGCTGATGAGGTCTAGACCAACGTGGTAACCATCAACTGGAGAGAAGCAAGTGAATCCAGCATGTGTTGGAGGTAGAATGGGTAGAACTTGGTGGTTGGTTGGATCGGTCAAGGGAGGAGGTATTGGAGGATGCCTCCAGGATTCTGGTGGGGATGTAGTGATTCCATCCATTGAGAGAGGGGATACAGAAAAAAGGGCAGGTTTGGACAGGTTGACACCTGATGGCTTTAGTTGTGACATGTTGAATTTGAGGTGAGTAGTAGGGGGACATCCTGGCAGTGATGACCTGGAGGCAATTATAAATACTGTCCTTAAGTTATCATCATAGATGAGCTCTCCTAGGGAGAGAAAGGGAGGAGGGGAGAGGGGAGGATCTAAAGCCTTGAGGACCTCCAACAGAAAAGAGACTGTGAATCAGTGTCCAAAGGGTTGGGAAGAAAAGCAGGAAGATATTGGCGTCACTTCTGCTCTCTGGTTCTCTTAGTCTCCTCCAATGAGAGGGTTTGCCTCAATGATCTCCAAGATCTCTCTTGTTCTGTGGGCACAGCAACTAGCAACATAAGACAAGAGTAAAGCGAAGCCCTCTGGGAACACAGTAAATCCTTCAGCTTTCAGGAATCAGAAAAGGCTAATGCCTTTTGAAGAATAAGGAGGATTTTCACAGGCCCAGGAGGGGAGAGGAGGTAGGGGGAGAAGTGGGATGGTAGGGCAAGGCAGGGCACAGTGGACATTCCAGGCCAGAGGAGACTTTGAGGACAACCACAGAGGAAGGGGAATGCAGGGAGTATTATGGAGGTCATGAGTAGTCAGTCTGTCATGGCTAAGGCTTAGGATGCTGGCTGGGCATGGGATGGGGGAGGTAGGGTGATAATAAAGATTAAAAGGATGGTGGGTCTGGTGGGTTTGATTCCTGTGTCAATCCCACAGCTGTATGACCTTAAGAAGTCACTAAACAGAGCTTCAGTTTCCTCATCTGCACCAGTCCCTGCCTTCCACTCTGAGAAGGGGATAGAAGAAGAGTCTTCTAGTCTGTGGAGTTGGTGTGTCATTAGCCCCTGGCTGTGTCCCTAGAAAGACTGCATAGGTGGGGAATGCCAAGAATACCCAGGCAGAAGCTAGACCTGGCCACAGAGTCACTTACAGGGGTTCTGGCTGCTGCCCCTGTCTCCCCTTCCTACCTTGTGTGACAACTCGTTTTTCCAGCCAAGAGGAAGAAGTCAAGAGAAAAGACACCCTGGACTGGGCTCAGGACATATCTGACAGAGACCCCTCCTACCCCAGGCAGTTCCTATTCCTGCCCTTGCCAGCCACCATCTGCCTCATGTTGGTAGCCTTAGAGAAAGGAGATGGCAAGAGGGGCCTTGCATTTCCTCGGTGTATACCCTGGGCCTGACGTGGTGTTTTGTTTTTTTTTTGTTTTTTTTTTTTTACAATATCCTCACTTCACAGCTCAGAAGATGGCCAGGCAGCCAGGAAGTAGCAGAACCAGGACTAGAACCCAGGTCTGTCTGACTCCCAAATCCATGCTTGTCCTTGCCTCTGTAGCAACTGCAGGAATTGGCTCTGGAAATGCCCATCCCTTTCTGTGTGTCTAGAGAAGTGTCTGCTGGCTCCCTTTGATCAAGTCGGCCCATGGGTTTTTTTTCATGATCCTCCCTCTCCTTCCTTTCATCTGTCCTGTTTTTCCCTGGTACACAGTCCCTCCAGCCAGCCATGAAGCTAATAACCACGGGCTTGCCCAGTCCACTGGGACCCTGACAGATGATGGTAGAATAATTGAAGCATCCTTTTCTTGGCCTTGAGCTCTGGCAGGGCCAACTTCCCTTGTGGTGATTGGAGCTGATGACAGCTGAGTGGCAGGAAGACATATACAGAAGGGGGAGAGAGAGAGAGACAGAGAGACAGAGACAGACAGAGAGACAGAGAGAGACAGAGAGAGGAAGGGAAATGGACCATGTCACAGTGGGCATAGCCAGGATATCCCAGCTGCCTGCCAGGGCAGCTGCCTCCCCCTCTTCACGCAGACAGCTGGGAATACCACTGTCAAGTGATAGCCACTGTTCTCCTCCTCCTCAGCCAGCCAGGAACACCCCTGCTGACTGATGGGGCATATTTTCTGCTGCCTCAGATGGATCCACAGGTCACTTCTGCCAATGGATGGGATACAGCTTCCTCCTCTGGCTTCTGTTAGACACCAGGGGATACCTCCAGCAGCCACACACAGATGTGCACAGCATTGTCAAGTTGTACACAAAGCTGTGAGAGAGGGCAGGGCTCCCAAGTCCTGGGAGGCTGCAGATACAGATATCAGCCTCCCTGAGGCTTGGGCACTGATGAGCACCAGTACCACAAGGCCCACATGCTGGGCCCTCCCTGTGGGCCAATGTAGCTGGTTCAGGGATGGGAGGAGGCTGCTGGAACGTATATGGATAATCCAGCTCTTCCATGGCCCAGCTCACTCTTGAGTTTGGGCTGCATCCCCACATGCACTTTGCTCTCAGTCATCTCAACATACAAGTTATGATGCCAACTCTGGGCAAGGCCCTGGGCTGGGCCCTTGGGTAACAGAAGGGAATCAGAAAAGCCCCCAACCATCTCAGAGCTCATAGGCTAGGGGAGACCCCCTAGGTACTAAATCCAATGGTATCTTAGGTTTAATTGCATGAACTATTGCCCGTGAAAGGAGTCCGGGGATGTTCTGGTCCACGATCCCACCCGGGGGACTGTGTCCAGTTATGTGCTCTACACATGAAGAGGTTGCAGACCAGACTTCGTGAGAATAGTTGGAAATCAAGGGGCTGTTTGGTCTGGATAAGAGTAGACTCAGGGAACTTGAACTCTGAATTCAGACCTCTGAACAGCTGTCTCAGGGAAGATGGCTCCAGAAGACAAAGCTAGGACCTATTCATGGAAGCCACAGGGAGACCAATTTCAGATGAAACATCTAACAGGCGGCTATGCTGAAATCAAACAAGATGTCATTGGAGGAAGTGAGTTTCTGATCATTGGAGGTATGCAAACAGAAGTTGGACGATCACTTGGGAGTCAAGCTCTGGGTATGGGCTGGGACTAGATAGCTGCTAAAGGTATTTCTGACTTGAGAGTCCATGACTTTGGGATTCTAATCCAACCCCTTTATGTTACAGGTGAGAAGACTAAGGGCCAGAGAGAAGCAGGCTCATGTTCAAAGTCACACAAAGAATGGTACTCAGAGAACTAGACTCAGAATTCCTCGTTCCCCATCTTGGATCCTTGCCCCCACACCTAGTCCTCAGACTGCCTCAATCAGAACAAACCTCCTTGGCAGATCCAGAGGCTCCCGTCCTCACCCCACATCTTGGGTAGCCTGATAGCCCATGGTCTTCTTTTCCAGCTCCAGCCTCTGCGCATTGCCTCTGGCTCTACAGATGGACACTCTCAGGCCCGCTGGTTAAAGGAAATCCACACCTGACCTGGAGCTAAAGGTAGAGCAAAGAAAGTGGAAAAGTGGGAGCTCTGGGCCTGAGGGGCACTGGAGCCTGAGGTTAGGATCAGGCTGGGACCTACAGACCTCACAAACCCCTCAGTGCCTAGGTTTCCAATAGATGGCTGCTGAGTGAGGCAGTAAGTTTCTTCTGGATCAGGAGCTTTGGAAAGTCCAGTGAGCAACACTAAGGGCCCCATAGGCCCCAAGAGAATTCCAAAAGACACGGGAAAACTTTCTTATTCATTCCACCCCTCTCTGGACCTGACCAGGGACACCTCCCAGGCCTTTCTTCCCCACAATCCAGCCTTTTCCCTCTGTCCTCATCATGCTAAACATAGATGACTTCTGTACTACCTATCAGGACACAGCAAGGCAACTTGCTAGACTGGTGAATTATTTCTGCAAAGGAGGTTCTTCTTGTTGTCATTAAGAATGGTACAAAAAATAAATAACCAATTGGGACTACACCGAAATGAAAAGCTTTGGCGCAGTAAAGAAAACCATCAACCAAACAAAAAGGCAACCTAGTAAATGGGAGAAGATATTTGCAAATGACTTATCTGATAAGAGATAAATATCCAAAATAAATAAAGAACTTATAAAACTCAACACCCAAAAAACAAATAATCCTATTTAAAAATAGGCAGAAGACACAAAGAGATGTTTTTCCCAAAGAAGATATCCAGATGGCCAACAGATGTATGAAAAGATGCTCAACATCACTCATCATCAGAGAAATACAAATCAAAACCACAATGAGATATCACCATTCACTCGTTAGAGTGGCTAAAATAAAAAAGACAAGACATAACAAGTGTTGGAGAGGATGTGGACAAAAAGGAATCCTTGTACACTGTTAGTAGGAATGTAAATTGGTACAGCCAGTATGGAAAATAATATGGTGTTTCCTCAAAAAATTTAAAATAGGAATACCATACAATACAGTAATTCCACTTCTGGGTATTTATGTAAAGAAAATTAAAACACTAATTGGAAAAGATACATGCATCCCTATGTTCATTGCAGCATTGTTTACAATAGCCAAGATATGGAAGCACCCCGAGTGTCTATCAATAGATGAATAGTAAAGAAGTGGTGTATATACATATATGTGTGTATACATACACATATACACAATGGAATATTACTCAGTCATAAAAAAGAATGGGATTCTGCCATTTGCAATATGATGGCTGGACCTAGAGGTATCATGTGAAGTGAAATAGGCAGAGAAAGGCATGTACCATATGATTTCACTCATATGTGGAATCCAAAAACAAAACAAACAATCAAAAACAAACTCTTAAATACAGAGAATAAACCGGTGGTTGCCAGAGGGGATGTGGGTAGGGGAAAGGGGAAAATAGATAAAGGGGATTAAGAGATACAAACTTCCAGTTTTAAAATAAATAAGACACAGAGATGAAAAGTACAGCAATAGGGACTATAGTCAACAATAATAATGTAATAACGTTGTATGCTGACAGATGGTAAGTGCACTTTTCTTGATGAGCAGTGAATGTATTAGAACTGTCGAATCACTATGCTGTACCTCTAAAGTGAATAAAACATTGTATGTTAATTATACTGCAGTGATAAAAGAATTTAAAAATTCTATTCCTATATGCAACCCTTCACATATTACGAATTATAAAATGGAGGTTTGGGGGTTTGAAAAGTAGAAAGGACTTGGTGAAAATGAGGCAGTAATGGGACAGAACACTGGCCTCTGGTCTCCAGGTGCAGAGATAGTTTCATACCACCCTTTCAGCACGTTCAAATTGACAAACTACTTTCTTCGGTCTACTGGGCCCTTTCTAATTAGCGATGAGGCAAGCATGATTACCCTCATTTTAACAAAGGGGAAACTCGGGGTACCTGGATGGCTCAGCTGGTTAGGCGTCTGACTTCAGCTCAGGTCATGATCGTGCAGTCCATGGGTTCAAGCCCCACATCGGACTCTGTGCTGACAGCCCAGAGCCTGGAGCCTGCTGCAGATTCTGTGTCTGACCCTCCCCTGCTCATGCTCTGTCTCTCTCAAAAATAAGTAAACATTAAAATTTTTTAAAAGAAAAAGGAAACTGAAGAAAGAGACTCTCAGTGACTTTCCAACTAACCTTTATCTTAACAACCAATAATGTAACATATGTTAATGTGGGGGGGCAGCAATACTAGAGACGATAACTTAGAAAAGTGACCCTAATGGTGGACTTCCAGGCACCATTTCAGACCCATGAGGAAGACATGTAGTTATTCCAAAACATCACTCTATGAGTAAGTGCCTGGGAATCATCTGAGGAATGAACAAATACACGTTTTTCTGTGAGCATGTATGTATTCATAGGCGTTTATCCAAATGATTCCAATTCTATAGCCATTGGGTAGGCTCAGGAATCTATATTTTTAACAAGCACGTCAGGAGAATCTGCAGTGTAACCTGGTTTAGAAGCAACTGCTTTAGGAGAACCTTAGATTCTAAAGGAAGAGCTGGTCGTAAAAGGAAATCTTTGGACGACACATGTTTGCATGGTATTACACCTCATTTCTGGTGCTAATGTGAGGTGCTAAAGAGTGTGTGTGGACAGTATGTAGCTAACAGCCACTTGCCACCACTTCTTTTCTATCAGAACCAGCATGGGGAAGGCTGGCTTCAGGGGTTGAATCCTGGTTAGTCTAAGCATGTTTGACCCACTTGGAGAGCTTGTAAAATATACTGGTAATCAGGCCCCACTTTGAGAGATTAAATTGATCTGAGTGTACAGTCTGGGGACTGGTATTTTTTTAAAAGCACCCCACCCAAGTTCTTTTGCATAGCCAGGGTTGAGAATACCTGTCTAAGCCAGTCATGATAATTCCAACCTCTTTGCCATGTGGCCAGGTTCAGCTTGGGTATATGACACGATTCTGGCCAATAAGAAGCATGGACAGAAAGCTGCTATGGGACTCTAGGGAAGGCTGCCTTGTTTCTGAAAGGGGTCATATGGGACATAGGCAAGGACACAGACAAGTCTTCTTCCAGTCTTTAGGTTTTGTTGCATCAGAATGTAATACTCAAAGCCCCCGCAGCACCTTATGACCATGAGGGGACAGGTCCAAGAGCAAAAGAGAAGAGCTAAGAATGGTGGAGCAGAAAGATGGAGAGAACTGGAGTTCCCCATGCTGGATAAGCCAAATACTGAAGCACTCTACTTTAGGACTTCCTCTGTGGGATAATAAATGTGCTTGTTGTGAAGGTACTTTGAGTGGGGTTTTTTTTTTTTCTGTTACTTGCAGCCAAATGGTATCACCCCATTTAATGGAAGAGGAAACTGAAGATCAGAGAGGTTAAGTTACAAACCAAGATCACAGAGCTAGTTAGTAGCAGAGTTGAGAGAAAGGCTATACCCTTTACCACCATCAAATACACACACACACACACACACACACACACACACATACTGGCCCTCGAACTCTAGGTGGTGGAGTGTAGTGGAAAAAACATTCAGCTATGAGAGGTGGCCTGGGGTGGAGAGATGGGGATAGAGGCCACTTAGTGATGATTATCAGGTCAAGCATCCTGTGGGTGTCCCCTGCCTCCCAGCAGGGGGGTGGCAGCTGGTGCCTGCTCTGGCTCCATCAGCCATTAATTAAAACTTGACAAGAAGATTAATACACAGGGGACAGTTTTAATTAGAGATTCCTGGAATGCTAGCACTGACACAGCCCTAATAGATCAGGTTTGCCTGTTTCCTTATTGTATAGATGGGGAAACTGAGGCCCAGAGACAGGGAGAGACTGGCCTGAGGTTCCTCAGGGAGTCTGTGGCTCAGGAATCCAGGTGCCCCTCGTGACTCTGTGGCCAAGCCTCTTTCCTCTGCCCTGGGATGCTTCACATATGGGGCAGCTTTAATTAACTTATTATCCCATTCAATTTGTCCCTCCCTGATTCCCAGGGCCCCAGCAAAGGCCTACAACTAAAGCTCCCTTTTGTGCAAACTCTGCCTGGCTCCATGGAACTGATGGGATAAGAGTAACCACTGAGGAGCCCAGGACAGCTGAGTTTGACCACTTACTTCCCAGGGTTTGGCCCACCTAGGACTCTGCACCTGGGAATGATCAGCCCAAGATATTTTGCCCTTTCCTTTTTCATGTAGGGCTGCAAATATCACTAATCAGTCATCCAATCCCTCAACTGCCAAAGTGCTGTCCATTATCTCAACTGACACTCGTATTAACCCTGAGCATTACATTTTTATTTCCTTTAAAAGTACTTTTATTAGTTTTTTAAACCAAGCTTGTGCCTGGTAAGAAATTACACAATGCCTTAAGTGTATATGGCAGAAAGTGAAGTTCTCCACATCTCTTTTTCTCTCCCTCCAGCAGAAGCACTAAGTTTGACGTCTATCTCTAGACTTCCCGCCTGCGCACACGCGCACACACACACACACGTTGCATTTCCTCCTATTGTCACAATCTGCCCCAAACTAAAGGGAGCTCCAGGCACAGGAAGGAGCAGGAAAAGAAAGGTCTTGGTGGAATCTTCTGCAGGTAACCAATCAGGGACCTCAGGTGGCCCATATGGTGTCTTGTGCCAATTTGAAAAAAGGTGCCCCTCTGGTCAGACAATTTAGAAAAGAGCAGCCCTTCTTGAGGACAGATGCTCCTTCACACCAGAGCACACAGCATGGCAAGAGGAGCCAGCCCCACTTGTCCTATGTCAGAGCAGTGTCTCTGCCTTCATGTCCCAAATGTCTTCCATCTCTGTCCCTTTCTGTCCATGGCCGCTGTCACTGCCCTAAGTCAGGCTATCATCATCCCTTCCCAGGATTCCAGCTGCCTCATCCTTTTCACTAGTATCACTGCCTCTCATACGCCCCTCCAAGTCCCCTCCTCATTGCTGCCAGACAGATTATTCTCATAGGCAAAGCAGATTATGTTGCTCCTAGGCTAAGCCCCTCAATTACTTCCTCTTGCCTCAGAATCAAGGCCATGCTCCTTAACGATGGCACTTGAAAATTTCAGAAATTGGCTCGGCATAGGGGCTCTGCACCAGCTGGCTTGGGTGTGAATCCTGGCTCTGCCACTTACCAGCTGATGACCTTGGGTAATCCATTTACCTTCCTATGCCTCAATTTCCTTATATGGAAAATGGGAATGTTGGTGATAATAACAACCTACCTCATGGGATTGCAGTAAGAAATAAATGAGTGATTCAGGTAGTAGAGCTCTGAACAATACCTATGCGTTGAGGTCCCAGTGGCACAAGAGCACTTATGGATCAGAACCCAAAGGAGCCTCAACCTGATTGGGCCTGAGCCTCAGCTCCATGCAAGTCAGAAAGGGAGGGGAGAAGGGTGTTGGGAGGGAGGCTGAACATGGCCTCATTTCCAGGAGCTGAGAGAAAGATCTGCCTCTGGCTGAGCAGTTCATGGAGGGGTCCCAGAAAGGGGACTGAACTGTAAGGACGGGCTCCCAAGGTCCCTATAGCCCCTGCAGGCCCTGCACTGGGTCCTGGGAGGGAGGGAAACCAGGATACTCTGAGCCCCGGTTGACTCATCTGCACAATGAGGGTTCAAATTACTACGTGGGGTAGCTGTGTGATTAAGGTAATAATGCACAGAAGCCCCCAGCCACAACACCAGAGGCATGATAGGAGCTTAATAAACACTTGGGGAGGGGCGCCTGGGTGGCTCAGTTGGTTAGGCATCCAACTTCAGCTCAGGTCATGGTCTCGTGATCTTGTGAGCCTGAGGCCCACATTGTGTTCTGTGCTGACAGAGTGGAGCCTGGAGCCTGCTTCGGATTCGGTGTCTCTCCCTCTCTCTGCCCATCTACCCATTCATACTCTGTCTCTCTCTTTCTCCCCTAAAAATAAACATTAACAATTTTTAATTAAAAAATAAACACTTGGGGAGGGAAGAAAAGGGGGGAAGGTGTAGACACACTCAGGCCAGAGCAAAGGGTCAAATGCTGCCTGCCTGCCTGCCTGCCTATCCACCCACCACATAGCAGATGACAAGATGGGATGCTTCCCAGGTTACTGCAAGAGTGCTTCTGGCTTTCTGTTGGAGCCAGGGCCTGGGGAAGCAGGGAGTCTGGCTTCACTGCAATGTACATCAGGCATCAGAAGGAGGGAAGTTGGGCTCTTCAGCTCCCTGAGCCTCAATCCTCTTATCTGTGAAGTGGGGATAATATCACCAGGCTCACAGGGCTATTGTGAAGCTTAAATAAGCTTATGTATAGAAGAGTACGCTATGCAAATTGTGGGCAGTTACTGGTTGATCATCTGCACTAGAACCAATTTAGAATCGAGGTTCCGAGCACTGCCTTGGGAGTTAGACTGATCTAGGTCCCCTCTTCCTAGATATATAGTCTCAGGCAAGTTACTTACCTTTCCTTATTCTGAGTTTCCTCATCCGTAAAATGAAAATAATAATAGTACCTACTTCACAGGATTTGGGAGGAAATTCAATGATATCATTTCAATATACTTCCCAGCAGAAATTCAATACATAGTATTTTTTAAGATAATATTTTAAGATAATATTATTCCTCAAAGACAGAACCCAGGTCTGAAACTTCCAAATGTCTTTCCCCAACCCCACCATTTAGCCTCAGGGTCTGCATATAGCTGGCGCTCAGTAAATCCCTGTTAGCTAAAAAGTTCTTAGCTCGTAAGCAACTTTATGGCACTATGGACTATCAAATCTGGAGGGACTGTTGAAGATCACTTATTCCAACCATGTCATTATATAGATGGGAAAACTGAGACTCGGTGAGAGAAGGGACAGGCCTCAAACGAAGCACATGAGTGCGGCAGCTAGACCTAGGGCCAAGGCCTTCTGACCAGAAGCCGCCACCCTTATGGCCACGAAGGTAGCCCCTTCTCTGGAATTATTTCTATGTGGAAAAGACGTCCCCCAAAGGCAGGAGGAGGACTCCTGCTATGATCTCCCCAGAATCCTGCCAGCCTAGAACCTCTTCATCTTGTTTCTCTGGCCTCGCCTCAGGCCACACCTAGCTGGTGGCCTGTCTTTGCCTCAGCCTGCCTCCCTCCACCCTGAGCTCCTCAGTAGCCTAGGCCGGGTGGTCCGTAATTGTTTCCTGTCCTCACAGGCTCTGTTTGTTTGCTCTGTGGCCACTTCCTCACACCCCAGCACACCGGAGGCGCGCTGCCCAGCAGTGCGGGACTTCTGGGGCCTGGCCCAAGCCTGCTCTCAGATGTTGGGCCAGCCCTCCCCAGACCCACCACCTGGAGCCCAGGAACCGAGCAAGGCCCTGGAGACACCCTCCCCCCCTCAGCACCTCCCCCACTTTCCGCCTCCCGTTCCAGTCCCCCAGCAGCTGGTCCTGCCCCCAGCTGGGGAAGAAGCCAAAGAATCAACAGGTGGCAGTCCATAGTGAATCCCCGGTAGGCCTTGTGCTGAAGGGAATGAAGCCCCCCTTCCTCCAGCCCACCCCCACTCCCAGCCCACCCCCACTCCCAGCCCCAGTGGGCCTCTAGCAGTAGGTCCAAATGACACTGGCTCATGTCAAGACTTTGAAACTCTGTTGAAGTTGGAATGCGTGTACAGAAGATGGGGTGGTTACTAAGTTTGTCCCTGAAGGTCTCTGAGTCTAGGATAAAACAACTCAATGCAGTGGAACAACAGAACATGGTTTTGAAACTACCATTCACTATGTGCCACTGATGTGTTATTTAAATTTCCTTAGCTTCTATTTTCTCATCTGTAAAATGGGGCTAATACACTCCATGCAGGGTTGGTGTGAGTTGACATGAGCAGTGTCATGACTGTGCACACTGCCTGCTGGGTGGGGTGGGTAAGTAGGTAAGGTGACCAACCAACCCAGTCAATGTAAGACTGCGGGGTTTCTCGGGATGCGAGACTTTCAGTGCTAAATACTAAACTGTCCTGAGTAAACCAGGATGGGTTGGTCATCCTAAGAGTAGGTGTTAGATGAATGTTTCTTCCTAGAAGCTGTCCACCTCTGAAGATCCTCTTACTTCTCCATATGACTCCAAACACTCGATGTTCCTCAGTCTGAAAGTCTCTTCTCCCAAATGTGCCCCCGGTCCTTCCTCAGGAAGCCTCCTGGACTCCTGCCATGTAGTGCCTTCTTCTATGCTTCCTTCCTCAGTGTTTGTATCCACAGTCTTCCGTCCTTCAGTGCCTCTGCCAGTGGACCCCATTGTCTCTCCCCTAGACTATTGAAGCAGCCTCTCCTCTGAGCTCCCTTTATTTTGTCTCATTCCCTACTGCTGCCACACCTCTAAATCAAGGATCCCTTCTCCACTCTCTCTAGGCTCTCAGTCCCACCCATACTCCAACACACAGGCACCACACACTATATGCATCGCAGGTATAGCCATACTCATCTGAGTCTCAGGACGAAGGAGTTCTGTTTGATTTAGAAACCTCCTGACAGAAAGTAAGATCAAGCCTCAGAATAGGTGAGAGGGGGACATCAATAAACTTTTCCTCCGAGGGTAAGGGTTTTAAATGTCGAACAATTGCAGAGGGCAGCGTGTTGCCTGGGAGCAGAGGGGTAGCTGCAATGACCTCTAATGGGTTCTTGCATCCACTACCTCACATCAAAGGCCCCTGGGGTTATTTTCCCTCCCCCACAGCCTCTGCCCTTGAGGCTTAGGCAGGCCAGGCCAGAAGAAACACAGAACTGAATTCCATTTAGTTGGCTCCAGGCATAGATACTGGAGGGAATGTGTGCATAGCGTGTGGGGAGGAGGCTGTTGGTAAGTGGGCTAGGCTGGGTGAGCAGCCCCTTGGGGCCTGTTCTTTTTTCCAGCTGAGGAGACACTCTGAGCTGGCTGAGATGCCAGGAAGTCAGGGGTACAGGCATGGAAAGGACACTCTGTCTCCTTGGGGCCCCTGGCCGCCAGCTCACACTACCCCTCCTCAGCCCCTGAGGAAAGCGCCGTCAGCAGAATTCCTCACGTCCTGCTGCTGGGGCCATGTTTATCCAGTTCGGCAAACCTCCCCCAGAAGCGTCTTGTGGCAGCTTCAGAAACACAGACTCGGAGCAGGCCAGAGGGCCCGAGCAAGGGAGGCAGAATGACTCAGAGGCTCCAAGTCAGGGAGGCCTAAGGGAGCGCAAGCACTGGAGAGACTGAGGAAGGGAGTCAGAGCGAAGTTCAGGGGCAGAGGGTGAGAAACTGAAGCTAAGAAGGTGCCTCTCCGACACAGCAAGACGGTGCTGCAGCAAGACACTGCCTGAGGGAGGTAGGCAGGACTTGCAGGGCTCCCAGCTGAGATGGGAAACCAGATCGTGAAGAATAACCAGGCTACTTGAGAGATGAGGACAAAAGCCAGACAGAAACAGAGCCAGGCTGAGAGCAAAAAAGGAAAAGGAGTAGGAGAGAGAGAGAGAGGAGAGAGAGAGAGAGAGGAAGGGGGGGGGCAGGAGGAAGGGTGGGGAGACGAAAACAGGGCTGGGGTAGTCAGAGGGGTGGGCAGGGAAGGAGACAGGAGGCAGCATGAGAGGCTGCGGGGCTGGCTGCATACGGGCTACTGCAGTGCCCCCACATGCGCATACACACAGCCCGCCCAGGCCCAGCTAGGGCTGTTTGCAGAAGGAAGCCAGCTCTGTGGTCAGGGCGCCCCAGGCCCAGCAGCGGCGCCCCCTGCACTTAATGAGATTCTTGTTCAGAACTGCAGGAGATGGGGCCAGGCTTTGGAGGCCCCGCAGTGCCTCTGCTCTCACCCAAAGGGGGCCTGGGAGGGGGCTGGGGCCCAGCGGCTAAAGGGACTATGCAGGAAGGCGACCAGACAAAGCCTGGCCGGCTGAGGCGACCCAGGCCTCGGGAATAGAGGACAAGGCCGTGGCAGGGATATTGAAGCCTCTGCCGAGCTCTGGGGAGGAGGCTGCAGGGGAAGGGCAGGGATCCGGCCAGCAGGCAGGAGGCCTGGATTCTAAACTTGATTTGGTGCCCTACCCTGGCTGGGTGACCTTGGGCAAGTGCCCTCCTTTCTTTCTTTCTGAACCTCAATTCCCCCCTTTGCTCCCACGAAGGGCAAACTCAAGCAGGTAGGGACAGCAGAGAAGCCCTGCCTAAGGGGACAGCTGTCATTCAGCTCCAGCTGTTGGCCTGTGAGAATATGGGCCCAGTGTTACTAGACCTTCGGATTTTTTAGAAGTTATGAATCTGGATTTTTATGTAAAAATCTGAATTTTAAATGATGGCAGCTAATTTCTTCTTAATGTAGGCATTGTGTGAGCCAAAGAAAACACTTTTGAGGGTCTTAAGTGGCCCATAAGTTACCTTTTTATGGCAAGTCTCAAAGGCCCACATCGGCTCAATCACCACATCTATGACTCTACCACCATCCTAAGTGGAATCCAAACCTCACCCAAAGATCATGCCTTTTGGGAAACAGGCAGAATGTACCACCAAAACGGGGCTGCCTTACATTGGCATGGGGGGGGGGTGGGTGTGACCTAGGACATTAGTTTTCCAGATGACCTGTTTACTGGCCAGTGACCTTGTTCTCAAAGCCCCCTCCTCCCACTACCTTAGACCAGCCCTCCAAGAGCTTCCTCTGTTAACACATTCTGCCTGGGCCTGGACCAAGGGCCAGGAAGATGCTATGCAAAGCGATAGTAGTATACCATCTGCCCTTAGGCCCACACTGGAAAGAGGCACCACCCCAGATCCAGGTTTACCAGTAACCCTGTCCTTTCTCTGACACTCTGACTTCACTGCCCAGGCTTGGTAAGCACAACCTTGGCATGAGGGCTGGGGTAGATGGAGGTGGGAGGAGTGGAGGGGAAGAAGGGTCAAGCATCCCAGTTTGTGCATCACCGCCCCTTCCCACTTTACAACCCACGAAGTCCAGCCAAGCATGACAAGGGTTAATTGGATACCCCCAGCTGGAATCATAGAATCATAGGGCTGGAACAGACCTTAGAGGTCATCTGTCAGGGGAAGAGGAGAGATTTTAATTACTCAATTCAGCTGGGTTGGAAGCACCCCCAGCCCCCACCCCTAGCCCAGATTGTTTATCAAGAGGGTGAGTCTGGGAAAGGAAGCTAGGCTGGGAGACTCTGAAAGGCAGGGCCTGGCCACTCTGGTCACATTCTTGCCGGTGCCACCCCCACGCATATAAGTGCCTCGCTCTGGGATGGGCATACAACTCGTGGCTGAATAATTGACTAACAGGCAGGAATAATGTACCAGGAGAGACCGTGAGGGATAAGACCCTGGACCAGAAGGCAAATGACCGGGGCTCTAGGATTGGCTCCATTCAAGGTCACACAGCCAAGAAGAAGCTGCACTAAGCCCTTTCCCATCACCCTGTCATGCCTCTCTTTTTACTGGGGAGGAACCTCAAGGGCAGCCAGGAGGGAAGGGCCATCCCTCTCAGCTCCCACTCTAGAAGATCATGAGCCTCTTCAGGCTTTCTGGTTCAACGAATCCTTCCCAGTCTTCTAAGCTCTGCACATAGTGTGGTCTTAAACAAAAAAAGGCTTCCCCCATGATTCTCTAGACAGCACTTGAAAAAGAAAAGACTTAGTTACAGCAGGAAGGCTTAAGGTCAGACACCAGGAAGAACTTCCTGAAGGTAGAACCCCACAGAAGCAGCAATCCAGGTGGACTCTGGAGTCTCCAGCTCTAAACTGGAAGCCCAGTGTGGGAATGGAGAAGTAACACTCAGAGCTGAGCAAGGGCTGACAGAGTGACTTTTCCACTTGTATCCCTAAGCCTAGAGCTCAGAATTGGGAAGTGGGGGGCTTTGGGGGGAGTCAATTCATCTTATTTCCTGTCTATCACTCTGAAGCTAATGGCCCCTAGGAATGTTCCCAGTCTAGTGCTGAGGCTGCTGATTACAGGTGGAAGCTCAAGGCCACCACAGCCTTTATCTCCCTGGAGGCTGCCCAGGAGGTAGAACCCAGCGGAGGCAGACAGACCCAGGCCTACCCTCTGTCATCACTACAGAGAAGCTGAGAAATCAGTGCTGGCCTGTAGGCTCAGAGTCGAAGACAGGGCTAGGCTGGAGGATAGAAAAGGGGATGGCAGCCATGACCATAGACACAGTACAGGCAGGTATGGGGGTGGGGGTGGAGTGGGGATATGGGAAGGTCACAGGTCTCCATCCCAAGGCAGAAGGGAATGAGAAAGACACAGAGCACCCCCGGGAACTCTCAATATTGCTTTAAAGGGTGTTCATAGTTACCGTGTTCTCTGCTTTAAAAGTCCTGAGAGTTTAATAACACTTTTAAGTGGCATCTTCTGCGGGGAAGTTCCCATTGGCTATAGGCCCAGCCTGTGTCATTTCCATCCCGGCCCCTTTCCCACAGCCAAGCAGTGGATTTACCCAAGCCCAGGAATCAAAACTCAAGCACAATGGAAGTTCCCCTTAATATCTATCCTCCATCCTTCCTGCTGCTGTACCACCTCACCCTCTTTCCTCATGCCTTGCCCCAAAATGGAAATGCAGTCTTCTTTGGTCCCTGAATGAACAAAGCTCAGATTAGAAAATCTCTTCCTGCTCAGGAGGGAATCCTGGCACCGTGCCACCTGTCATTTCCCACCACTACCTTTCCCAGCACATTCTCTCCTGGGAACTGGCCTAAGCTATGGGGATTAAAAGAAGGGCCTAAGCCAAGTCAGGCTGAGGATCCGATTCTGATGACCGCAGGAAGAAGAGAAAGAAGGGAGGGGTGGAACTGGGTGGCCTTTGGGCTAAGTCAGATAATAAACCTAATCTACTTGCCGTTTGAGCCCAGAGTATAAATCGCTAATCGGTTTGGGACTTGCACATCCGCTAATGAATTTCCCTCTATTCCCAGAAGGTCTCTCTGGAGCTACCTCACTGGCAGGGGTCAAGCAGCGAGTTCCTGGGGCTCGAGGCAGCTGTTTCCATTCCTCACCCTGCTTCTCCTGTCCCCCAGTCCCTTTAGGCCCCTCCCAAGATTGGGGAACTCTGAGAAAGGGGAGAGGGGGGTTGAAAGGCAGGGCTCCAGGGGCCCTAAGACCAGAGCACCCAACCTCAGTGCTCTCTTTCCCCTGCCCTACCCCAACGCCCAGGAGCTTTCTAAGTTTCTGTGACTGGCTTGTAGGAGCAATAAAAGAGTTACCGCAGGCTCTGTCCCAGCTTGGTCTCTTATTTGCTGCATGGCTTTAGGGAAGTAGCGCGACCTCTGAGCTTTAGTTAATTCAGTCGTAAAATGGGGACAATCACACCTGCCTCATGAGACTGTTTGAGGCGTGAATAGAATCATGTAAGAGAAGTGTCATGCCTAATGCCTGGCAGGCACATTATAGGTACTTAACTCATGGACAATATCTTCCTCTTCTCCTCTAATATCATCCAGAGAGAGGGGCCAGCCGCTCCTGGCCTCCAAGAAGGAACTCTCAAAAAATGGCAGCTGAACGAAGTTCGGTGAGAAATGAAAAGCTTCCTGACAGGGTCTGCGACCCCAGCCTCACCTTTGGCTTTTAATGTCAGCAGCTCCCATTACCACCTGTCTGGACTTCAAAAGAGGCTGTGGGCCCTGGAGGTTAAGGGCTAGATGGACTGACCTCTCTCCCTCCAGTGCATCCCGTGGCCTTAGGACTATGGGCACAGTTCCTTGGGCACCTCTTGAGCATGTGGGGACTGCCAAGGTAAGGCTTCAGGTTGCTGCTACTGGGATAGAGCTCATCCAGTGCCAGGACACAGATGGTCACAGCTGTCAGGGCCCTAACCAAGCCAGGGCTCTGCCAGCTGCTCTGCCCATGCCCCTCTGGGTCCAGTACCCCTTGGTCTTCACCAACTCAGGCAGCCAACATGAAGCTGAGCCCCCAGTGTGACATATGGGGACGAATAGAGATGCTAAAGAAACCATAACCTGAGTCCCCAGAGAGCTTGAGTTTGGGCAGGGGGCAGGCCAAAGGAGACTAACTGAAGGGCAGTGTATGTCCTGGGAGGGACACCCAAATGGGCAAATTGATGCTTTCCCATTGGACCTTAAGCCAGCTCCTCCCTTTTTGTGAGCTCAGCTCCAAGGTTCTTTGCAGGTGTGCCTGCGGGTGCTGCTGGAAGAGGGTGCAGGGGTTGGGTTCTCCCCCTCCCCACTTGCCACCGAGGTCTCAAGCTACGCAGTTTCTGTGCCTTTTCTTTCTACCCTGACACCAGAAGTTTCAATGAGCTTAGGGTCTTGCTAAGGAATCCACCTGCTTATCCAGCCTATATCCCACACATCCTCTGGTTCTGCGCATCTATAATATCCAGAGAAGCTAAAACAGAACTGATCTTCGTGTCCTACTCAGTAACATGGAAGAGATGGGCAGTGTGGACTGATCCTTTCTCCCCTTCCGGCCTCAGTGTCTCCACCTGTACAATGGGGAGAACTGGATTCAATATTTTCTGAATCCCTCCCTTGTATGAGTTCCTCCTATATGAAAGAAGAGAACCAAATCTCAAGGACTGGCAGGAACCCTGCATGAGATTCTCTCTGTCTTTATAAAACCTAATTGAGTATCTGGTTCTGAGCCGGAACAAAGTGAGCCCAGTTCTGCCCAATCCCAACTTCTGGGGGGCTGGTTTCCCCCTCCCTGTGAGTCTCCTAACAAGTGCCAGAATTAAATGCTTACATTTTCCAGCATGGATTGTGTTGATGGATATAGCCCAGGTCTACAGAATGACTATCTGTAGCAGGGCAGCCAGCCTTCCTCTACTCTGGCCAGAGGCCCCACCAAGCCAGGGCCATGTGAGATCCTGTCTGGGCCTCAGACCATGGGGAAGGAGGTCTTCTGGAGGAAAATGCCAAGGACTATAAAGACAAGCAGGTCAGAAGAGGAGAGCCCAGCTTCTCCACAGCTAACATTCACTTTCATCCATCTGTATTCATAGAGATCTCAAGACAGTCAGAGCTGAAAGGGGACATCCAGTACAGTGCCCCCATAGTACAGATGAAGAAACTGAGGCCACAGAGAGAGGAAGGAACTAGTTCAGGATTCCTGGCATTCTCATAATAATAACAGCCAATTGTTTACAGGAGACTTCCTGCAGCTTAAGTCTTGGCATGCTCAGAGAGATCACACGAAAGGGCCATGAAATAGATTTTACTATCATCCCCATTTTACAGATGGAGAAGGCTTAGAAAGGAACTGACTGTCCCAAAGCCAGGCAGCCTAGAAGTGACAAAATCTGGATTTGAACCTAGGGTTGTCCGCCACCAAATTTATACTCTTAGCTATTATTGTTCCAGGGCCTCTCCTGGATTTATTCCCACCTCTATCCCTGCCAAGCCACGGACCTGCTGATGCACCAGGCAAGAACAGAAGCCTGGCAGGACCTTGAGGCTCTCCAAGTTCAGGCCCCTGTCTTCAGGGTGAAGTAAGGGGCAGTGCCAAGAATATTTAATGATGTGGAGAAATGCTTATGGTTCATTGATATATGGGAAACTCGGGGTATAGAACACAATGGCCCTAAGAAGACATGCAGATGACCAACAGGTGCATGAAAAGTGTTCAACATCATTCATCAGGGAAATGCAGATCAATACCACATGAGATATCATCTCACAGCTGTTAGAAGATGGTCATCATAACAACAATAGCAAAACAAAAACAAAAAATAACAACTTTTAGTGAGAAGGCAGAAAAATTGGAACCCTCATCCACTGTTGGTAGGAATGTAAAATGGTGCAGCCACTGTGGAAAACAGTATGGAGTTTCCCCGAAAACTTAAAAATAGCAATACCGTATGATCCAGCAATCCCACTTCTGGGTATTTATCCAATGGAATTGAAATCAGGAGCTTGAAGAGATATTTGTACACCTGTGTTCATGGCAGCACTATTCACTATAGCCAAGAGCAGAAACAACATAAGTGCCCATCAACAGATACATGGATAAAGGGAACACACACACACACATACACACACACACACACACACACACACACACACACACAGAGGAATATTATTCAGCCTTTAAAAAGAAGGAATTCCTGCCATATGTAGCAGCATGGATGAACCTGAAGGATATTATGCTAAGCGAAAAATGCCAGTGAGAGAAAGACAAAAACTGCATGATTCCACTTATATGAGGAATCTAAAATAGTCAGTCTTAGAAACAGAAAGTAGAATAGTGGTTGCTAGGGCCTAGGGGAGGGAGAAATGGGGAGTTCCTGTTCAAGGGCTTTAGAGTTTTAGTCATGTGAAGTAGAAGAGTTCTAGAGATCTGCATACAACATTGTGCCTATAGTTAACTACAACTTACACCTAAAAGTTAGAAGGATAGATCTCACGTTATGTGTTTTTACCACACAAGTTGGCAATAAACTACTTGTAAAATAAATAAATAAATAAAATAAATAAACAGGGATACCTTGGTGGCTCAGTTAGTTAAGTATCCAACTCTTGGTTTCAGCTCAGGTCATAACCTCACACTTCATGGGATGGAGCCCCACCAGCCTCTGAGCTGACAGCCTGGAGCCTGCTTGGGATTCTCTCTCTGCCCCTTCCCAGAGCACATGTTTTTGCTCTGGCTCGCTCGCTCGCTCTCTCTCTCTCTCTCCCCCTCCTTCCCTCCCTCAAAATAAATAAATAAAGTTTAAAAACAAAACAAAACAAAAAAACAGAATTACCAGTATGATCACTTGGGTAAAAAAGGAGGATTGTGTAATGTATCCATGTGTCCATGTGTGTGCAGAGGGAAAAAATGACTAGAAAGAAAGATACCAAAAAGTTAACAATAGTTTTCCCTGGTTAGTGGAACTATAGGTAATATTTTCTTGGTAATACTCTTTTGTGGTTTTTAAATTTTCTATAGGAAATATGTATTACATTTACCGTTCACCTCTCCTTCTCAAAATGAGACAGACAAAAATAAACAAGCCAAAAATGTCTACAGATGCTTTAGAGCCTGACACACAGAGGATCGTGGCCATGCCTCCACTAGCTATGTGATTGTGGACAAGTCACCCAGGCGCTCTGAGTCTCAACATCTCACCTCTGAGATGAGTGTTGTGATATTACATTTTTTTGTCTTTGCTGTAGAGCCAACTTACCTTTTCTTTTCGTCCCTCCAGGAAGATCAAGAACAAAGGTGGAGAAACTGGCATCCTTATCCCCAGTCAAAGCCGCCAAGATGCATGCAAGCACTGGGTGTGGCCCTTAGTCTTAACCAGCTCTTCTTTCTCCTGCCAAACTAAGAAAGGGGAGGATGGGGACTTGGTTTATCAGTGTGGAAAATGAGAGTGCTGTGAGCAAGTCCAACCACTGTGCCATGCAGTGGGAGAGGGTGAAGCTCCTGGGTTGGGTAAAGTCTTCCTATGCCAGATGTGCCTGTCCACTGAACCACAGCAGCCCCCCCCTCTCCAGGACAAGATCTATGGGCATGGGAGTGGAGGGCATGCTTACAAGATGAGGTGAGGAGGAGGAAGCATAGACCATGTTGGAAAGGGCTGGCACGGGGCCACCCTCACTTCTCCCCCAACCCACCAGCTGGACAAACCCTCTCATCTTTTTACCACACTCCAGATTCTTGGTGCTTGGGACAGTGGCTGGGTAATTTCAGTGGGTCCCCACTCCAACAGCACAGCAACAAGACTCTGTGACTCGCTCCTTGGAACTAGCACCACCCCCACCATCTTCCTTTACAATTCAGTTGCTAAAGCGGGGGATATGTCACACAGCAGCCAGGCCCCCAGGTTGTCTCAGGGCAGTGCAGCTATTAGAGTGCCCAATAGACTACCCTGTAACCCTCAAAACACCTATAAGCAGACTGGCAGGAAGTCTCTGCAATGATTCACACCATTCCCCTACCTGAAGGCAAAGCTAAGCTCTCATCAAACTAATGCAGCCTCCCTCTGTTTAGGAGCAAGAAGTCCTTCCTCAGAGCTTCCTTACATTCCCAACTCTCAGACAGCCAATTGTGTTTCCCCCTAGAGACTGAAAGCTAATTTCTTAGCCTTCTCTACAGAAAAAAAAAAAAAAAAAAAAAACCCATATGGATCCTGGAAATTCTCCACCTACAGGTTTCTGTATTTTGAGGGATCTCATTTTCTCCTGCCTTCCCTTAGATGAATCCTAGAACGTTAGAGCTGGAAGAGATTTTCAATTCACCTCTCCTCAGACACATCTATCATACAGAAAGGCTTCTTGGGGCCCCAAAAGGGGAAAGGCCTAGCCTCACGTTCAAAGCCAAGTGGTGGTAGAGCTGGAACCAGAATCCAGAGTTCCCAAGACCCCTTCCCACATCTCCCCAACTGTTGGGCCCCCCTTTTAGCATGCTCTTAGGCTCTCTCTGAAGCATCAGGGGACTGGGACAATTCCCAGGGGCTTCTCAGTTGCTATTTCTCTTGGTATCTAGATCCTGTACCCTCTCTGGGTTTCTCTCTTTCTCTCTCTCTCTCTCTCTCTCTCTCTCTCTCTCTCTCTCTGTCTCTCTCTCTCTCTCTCTCTCTCTGCATTGCTCTGTGAGGGCTGAGAATGACCAGGGCCTGACCCCTCCCTGAGGTGGAACAGGCTTGGGCGAGGCTTTCAAAGTGCCAGACTCCTGCTGGGGGCCAAGCTTAGTCAGGGAAGGGCAGGGCATGGCAGCCCAGGCCTGACTCTGCTTCGAAAATGCCCCTCCTGCCACCATTCCAGGGCCTTCCTGAGTCTGGCCCTGGGAATAATCATCCCAATTAAATGTTGAGGCTGCTAGGGGTGAGAAATAGTCCTCACACTCTGTCGGCCCTGTGGCCTCGGAGTTCCTGCCATCCATTCCCCACTCTACGACTGGCTGAAAGCTCTGGTAGTGTTTGTGCTCACTGTCATTTCAAACCTCTGGGAGGCAGAGCTAGAGAACCTTCTGTCTGCTTGATAGACAAGAACCTGAGTTCCAAGAAGTCAAAGGACTTGGCCCAGAACATGCAGCCAGTGGATGACAGCTCAAAAACAGGGGTAAAAACAACAGAGCAAAGATCAACCCCTCTGCACTGTCCTACCCCAACTCTGCTCCCAGAACCATGGGCAAAGCAGCAGGGAGGTGCTGTCAACAAATCCTGAGGTCCCGCTTTGAGCAAGGACCTAGGGAGATACAGACAGATACAAATAAACTAATAACTGGCAAGAGTTTTGCTGTTTCCAGGGTACCCTCTCATACACTGTCACATTTGCCACCTTTTTAAATAACCAAGGTAAATGATGATTAACCTTACGGCCAGGGTCTGCTAAAGAGTAGACGGCAGAGAGGATTAGAGCCTCCTCACATGATCCCAGATCCAGAGCTCTTTCTGCCATCCACCCTGGCAGCAGGGGAGCCACATTGTCCGGGACTTTTATCACTGAGAAGGTTGGTATCATGGGGCCCATACTAGGGTCAGGTCAGGCTGCACTCACAGAACTGAACCTCAGGCCCATCCCAGCAGGCAGAACCCAGTGGACAGTAGAGGAGGGTGCTCCTCTTCCAGGATCTAGATGTAATGGTTGTCCATTATACTCCACCCTTAAATCTTGAACCCAGCCCACATTGGCCCAGTTCCGGCAAAGGAGCTTCTATGGGAGGAGGGCGTAGGGCTCCTTTCTGAGAGCAATACCAGGGAAAAGAGGTTCTGGAGTGACCCACAGACACCTGGTCTTACTTCCTACCCCCATTTCACAAATTCTGGTTTATATAAGAGAGTCACCTGCTTACTGTCCTTCTCTCTCTTCACTACAGTGTTAGCTCCATGAGACCAGAGAGTTTTGCATTGTGTTCCCTGCTCTACCCCCAAGGCCGGCAACAGTGGGTGGCTAAGAGAACATACTCTATAAGTAATTGTTGAATTGGATAAATTAATAAATACATGGTATACCAGAGATTCCATAAGTGGGGAGGGTTTCATGTCCTAAGAATGGCCCCCCTCCTTCTCTTGGACATATTGGGAAAGGACATGTCTCTTACACCTTCAGACTCTCTGCCCATCTCAGAGCACCTGGCACATGTACTCCTGTAAGACCCTACTTTCTCCTAAAGGCTCTGCCAGACATGGGAAGTGAGGAACAAGGGGCTCCCCATGAGTTCCCATGGAGCATGGCCAATAGCGCATCTTGCCTTAACTCAGATTTGAGCCCATTCCACATTTCAAGCGACCGAGGCCTGGAGAGAAGAGTAAAGAAGCAGACTGAAGTCACTCTGAGTCAGTGTGGAGCTAGGCTTTGGAGTCAGGGCTCCTGATTCTCCTGCTGGGTTCTAGCAAAAATCAGGGAAGGGAAGGGAAAGGCAGAAAGGATACCATCAGGATTGCCTATCCTGGGCACCCACACCAGGGCTACCATCTTTGGCATATTCACCACCACCATCTGTTTTAGACCTATGTTACCCTTCTCTCTTCTTTAGGAGCTGGCATGGGGACCAAAGTGACTATTAATAGGGGCTGCCATCTCTGCTAGCACCCCAGCCTTGGCCCACTCTTGTCCCAGCCCGAGCCACACATCCCCACCTTTCCATTTCCCTCCTCAGATGGAAACTCTATTTCTATTCACACTTGCTCCCTTTATATCTCTCCCCTCAGTTTTATGGGGTGGCTGTGGCAAGAAAGAATGAGGTGGGGGGCTGTGGCTCAGAGACTATCCTTTATTAGTTCTCTCTTCCCTGGGAAATAAGGGGCTGCAGCTGGCTGGGGATATGGGTGGCCTCTCTCAGCTGGCCTCTGGCTGCTGAGAAGGCTGCACATCTGGGGGTGGGGGTCTGAAAGTGAAGCTGAGATGAATTACCTGTGTGTGTTGGGAGAATCAATTGGGCATGCGGGCATGCTGCCTGCCCAGCTGGAATTAGGGAGTAGGGCTGGCGGCTCCAGCTGGGCACCTGGGAGCAGCCAAAGCCCCATAGAAGGTAGAGGGGGGCAGGCAGTGGCAGAGCCTTGGGGAGAAAGCCCTCCCTGAAAAAGAAGAGCTATTTTCAAACTCAGGGAACTATCTCAATAAATGGAGCCTGGCCTCCTCCATGGTCTAACCTTCTAGCCACACGGCCAGACCCACATACTACCCACTCCCCTCTCCACCCATCCGAAAGCCACTTCTAGCTGGGCCCTCCCATCTCTGTTCCTCTGCTCAGCTGGCATGAGTGCTCCGTGATGCATCCTGGCCCCTTGCCCAACATGCACACACACGTACACACATGCATTTTTTCCTTCTGTCTCTGAAACACTCTCATTCCCGGCTCCACTCCAAGGCCATGATTGATGACACTGCCACTTGTTAGCTGTGTGTGACCTCAGTTTTCCTCATCTGGAAAATGGGATAAATCACGCCAAAATAGAGTGTTTCGAGTTTTTGAAATCATTAACAGGTAACACCTGGCTTTCAGCTCTTGCCTAGGGCTGGCAGTGGGGTGAAATGGGAAAAGCCTGAGCAGAGTGGAGTTCAAATACAGGTTCTACAACTTACTAGCGGAATGAGCTTAGATAGGCTACTTCCTATCTCCCTGAGCGTCAGTTTCCTCACCTACAAATGGGAACAATAATACTCACCTTGCAACATGGCCAAGAGAATCTATAATGAACATGTTTGGAAGAGCAAATCCTTTTGCAGGCTGTGAAATATGCTGTCAGGAGGTAAAACCCTGTCCTGACGATTCCCTCCTCCCTGCCTTCCCACTCCGGGTCCTTGGAGGCCCTCTGCAGGAATGTGCCCTGTGAGCTCCTGAGGCGCCAGGAGATCTGGGAATCAGCTAGGGGTCAGAAAACCAGGTGGGCTGACTGGGACCTGGGCCTTGAAGGTGGCAGCCTGCCTTGCTGTTGAGGACAGTGGATATAGCCCCCTCCTTCCCACGCCTTTCCCTATTTCTGCAGCCTTTCAAGTCCCTTGCTCTCCAGGAGGCAGCCTCCTCTCTGACATCATCTGCAGTCAATTCCCCTGAGGGCCATCCCCAATTTTCATTTCCTCTCACTAATCCTCTCACAGTCCCTTTGCACAGCCCAGAACAGCCTCTTTCCCTGAGCTGGCTCCGCTCACCAGATATTTGTTGCAGCTCACAAACCTAGGTTTCTCAGCTGGGAGGGCCTTGCAGAGTTCATCAACTCCAGCCTCTTCATCCAGGGCTCTGCGATGGGGATGCGACCTGGGGGAGGGGAGCCCCAGGGCCCCTCCCATCCATCCTGTACCTTTGTGCTAATTAGAAAAAGGCACGCCCTGTAGGCAGACGCAGCCTGCACCAGTTTGCGCAAGATTGATAAAGAGAAGGCAGGCTGAATGTCAGTCCCCACTCACACCCTCAGCCAGAGGAGAGGAGGCAATCTGAGCTTTCTAATGCATGCTCAGAAAGCCTGTGCTGGGCTACTAGAGAGACCTTGCTATGAGAAAAGCCAGGATGGTTATATTAAGTCCTAGAAGAGCTCAAGAGATGAAAAAACAGCAAAGGAAGGTAGTCTGCTCACCCAACAGACAGACATGCGCATATGTGCAGAAGGCAAGGCCATCTCTGGGATCCCCTAGCTAGAAAGGTGATGCAAGGCAGAGGCCAGGCTGGCATAATGGGGTCAGAAATGAAGTTCAAAATGAAAACCAAAGATGTAAGCCCTGGGGTTCTATGTAGAAAACAGGAGGCAAGGGCTGCGCTTTGGCTTCTATTAGTGTGGTTAGGGCTGAGGATGGATGAGGGAACAGAGAGATCGGTGGTGTAGGTCTGATGAGAGAACGTGTGGTCCTATGTTAGGTGAGATCAGATGGGGGGCAGGGGCAGTAGGCAGTGTGGCCCACCAGGACTGCATGCAACTGGGGCCCGTTTGCCCCACCTGGCGGTTCCCATTCCTCTGCCTCCTTCTAGCCCCAGGATGCCAAGATGGTAAATGATCATTAGAACATTAGAACACATGTGTTTAGCACTTTCACACTCCAGCTCCTGTATGCCCCGAAGGGAGCAGAACTCTAGCAGCCTCCATCTTTACCCTGGCAGAGCCCTATTCATCTTTCAAGCCTAATTCAAATATCACATTCTCTGCGAAGCCTTCCCTGACCCCCTGCCCTGATATCCTCTCGGCTCCCATGGCTTTTTGGACTCCAACTGTCACCACGCAGGTCACACTGAGCTGTATCTCTTGGTTTTGTTTGTCACTGCCATCAGACTCGGGGCCCCTAAAAGCAGGGCCTCTGTCCAATTTGCCTGAGTCCCCACGTCCTGGCTCTGAGCCTGGTGCTAGGAGGAACTTGAGAAATGCATATTGTCTGGATGAATGAAACAAAATAGACACATGTCCACACACAGTACACTGGTTGCCGGGTCTGGGAAAGGCAGCAAACTTAACAACTGGGCCAGAGAATACAGGTCCATGACTGTTCTCATCGCAGGGCTCCAGGCCATGTCTGGATGAGGATGAAGGCATGGCAGCAGGGGTAGGGAGATGATGGGATGGGCCTGAAGGAAGTAATTCCTACTCATCCTGGGCCCATCCTTCTGGCTGTTCCTCCTGCAGTCTGGCTTTAAGCTCTGGACAAATTCCAGGAAGCTGAGGCAGAGGATATCCAAGTGACATCTGAACCTACCCTTCTGGTGGGCACCATGCCAATGTCCTGTCTTGCTTCGGATGCCAGAACAGACCCAGCTGCCCCTCCTGCTCTGGTCACCTTAGAGGGCTCCATCTCTCCCCACTGCTCATGTTCCTAGAGGGCCGTGACTGGAGGCCCAAACCCTGCTCTGTATCATCCCTCCCACTCCTCTCTCACCAAGTTGGGATGAGGACAACATGACCACCCAAGGAGGGCTTAGGGCAGGGGGCCTGGCCTCTTGGACTCGCCGCAGCTTTGCCATAAGCCCACAGGCAACTGTGGTGGAGCGTCTGGCCCTTGCCAACCCAGGATTTTCCCTGCTGAGGTCTGGAGGCTCCCAGGAGGGATAGCAGCCCCTGGAAGGGCCAGCAGAGAACTGACTTGGGTGCAGAAGCATGGTTCTCACTACCCCGAGCATCTGGTGGGCTTTTAAGGAAGGGCTCAGGACTTGGCACGGCTCCACCAGCAGGACGCAGGCAAGCGGCGTATGGCGCCCGCCGTCCACCTGCCAACCGCCTGCCGGCCTGAGCCTGCACCCGCCTGGCCACAGGCTGAGGAAGCATAATCATGCTGGGCTATTTCAGACCCATTATCTCAGCTCAGCTCCTGCTTCCTGAGCAGGCCCCGAATTAGCCTGGCGCTTTGTTCTCAAGTGCATTTGTCAGATCGCTTGGCCTGTACCTCGGGAAAGAGGGAGAGGAGGGAGGGGAGGGCAGGGGCGGGGAGGGGGCGGAGAGGGAGCCAGAGGAGGAACTCGACGCTAATTAAATCTCATTAAAAAAAAGAAGACGACAATGAGGAATAAGGAGAAGAAGAAAGAAATGAAGTGGAGGGGGAAGGGAAAGGCTTACTGAGGAAGCAGAACAGCCGCTGGCAGACACATACACAGAAACACACAGGCACACACACGCCCACAAAAAGACACGCAAACACACACAGCTCTCCATCTTGGCATCCTGCGCCCCTCTTCCCCGGCGCCCAGCCCGACCCCGGCCCAGCCTGCACAGGTCACACATAAGCACAGAAATCAGGGCTTTCTTTCCACTGCCCAGGGCTGCCAGGCTGAGGACAAAGCACAGCCCACCTTGCAATCCTGGCTGGGCAATTCAACAGCTCTGTAGCCTTCGGCTAATCCCCTCTCAGGACCTTGGTTTCCTTATTTGTTACAGGAGGAGAATCCTCAGGCCCACTTCATGAGGCTGCTGGGCTGTTTTAACAGAGGGTCCCCGATTTTTCCCAGGAGCATCTCCACCCACAGCAGGCCTCTGCCTTTGGTCAGTACCCACCCCAGCTCAGACCTGGTTGAGCTGTTCTCAGAGCCAGGGGTAGCTCTACACAGAGACTGGGAGCCTGCTGGGCCCCTTCCCCTTCTGCCTCCACACCACCAGCTCAGGCTGCTTTAATGAAACATTGCTTGGGCAACAGACAAAGCCGCCCAGGGCAGGGAGGCCTCTGCAGCTACACAAAGGTCCCGAATATCCCTAATGAACTAACTCTAGCCTGCTCTCTCTCTTGTGGAATTCTTGGTTTCTTGGTAACTCACATCTCCCAAGGCAGGAGCCCAGCTCAGTGCAAAGGTTGCCTTTCACAGCACTTCAGCCCAGTCCTGAATGGAGAAGACCAAGATTTGGAATGTCTACCCCATCCCTCACTGGCTGGCCTCAGCCTTCTCAAGGTCCTATGAGAAGTGACCTACACTCCCCACCCCCCACCCCTGGCCCCACCACCCCCTGGGCAGGGGCTGTCACCTCTAGGCAGAATAGTACTTCACTCCACCCAGAAAGAGGGGGCCTGCACTAGATCCTGACAGGTCTTTGGAAGACTTAAGTTCAGCCTGGGCTTTGGGCGCTGGTGTTTACACCCCTGCTTCGGTTCAGAGCATGGATTAGATGATGCTTCAAAAGCCCCCTCAGCTCAGAGCATTCATAAAAACAGCATACTGGCAATTACATTCATCTGGGAGCCAGTCCTGGATTCAGATCTCTGCTCTGCAAATCACTGGCGTTGAGATCTTAATCAAGTTGCCTCTCTTTTCTAAGCCATAGTCTCTTCCTCTAAAAATGAGGTTAATGACCACGGCTACCCCACACGGTGCCTACAAGGGTGACATGAGGTCATGTGCACAAAGCACTTAGCACTGCACCTGGCACATAATAGATGATCAATATGTTGGGCTGTTTTTTTAATTGATATGTAACTGACATATAACATTTTATTAGTTTTACATGTACAACGATAATAATTTATATACAAATATATTGTGAAATAATTAACACAATAAGTATAGTTACCATCCATCACCTCATATAGTTTTCATTTTTTTCTTATGATGAGAATACATTGGGCTATTATTCTTACCCTTCCTGCCTCCATTTTCCCACATCTCCCCCGCCCCATCTGGCCCAGCCCAAATCTAAATCCCTTCAGAACAGTCCAGGCGCTCCTGTGCCTGGCAGGGCAGAGGGTGTGGAGAAAATCTCTGCTCAGAGGACGTGGGGCCAGGACTTCAGGAATTTGTATCACTCCAGGGCTCCTCCCTGTGCTTTCTGGCAGGCCTGGGGGTGCTGGGTTCCAGAAGCCTGGACACTAGTCCCAGATTTGCCAGGGACTCTGTGCACCCTTGGTCGAGTCCTTGTTCTTATATAGGTGTCAGCTGGCAGCCTCTCCCCCAACAGTGGGGCTGCAAGGGGTCCAGGGTACCAAAGTGCGGGTCACTGCTAAGACCCTGCCTGGCTCAGTGAGGTCAGCTGACATGCCCTGTCCCACTGCCCTCTTCAGAACTTCTTCACTCCCCTCTCTGGTGGAGCTTTTTCCTGCAGCCTCTTCTGTAGTGCACCCTTTGAGCCTTTCCGCCCTGCATTTCTGTGCAAGACTTCAAGCAGTCCCAGACTGAGCTGGGGCTCAGATGAGATGCACTGTGAGCTGAGTTCCCATTGTCCACAAATCGGGACCAGCTGTGAGCAGCCTCAGAGCCCCAGGCTCGTGGCCACCCCCACTCCCACTGCACTTACAGAAGAAGGGAGCAGGGTGAGCCCACTGCCTGCCTGCCTGGGGCTCCCCCTGCCCCAACACACACAGCATGATCAGCTCCCTAGCCAGGAACAATCAAGCATTATGAATAAAGATGTGCAGCTGGACAGAGAATTTCTCCACACCCACCTGGCCCACCCGGCAGCTCACAGCCTTCTTCCCCTGACCAGGCCCTCTCCACCTCAGGGGTACCCCACCCCGGCATGCAGGCATGTAGAGGCCAGCTTCTAGGGGCATAGGACTGCCCCAGCCTGGCACTGTCCGCAAAAGAGCACCCTGGCCCTCTGGAAAGAGGTCACTTGACCTTATCATGTCATAACTTGGGTGGGCTTTTGTAAAAGGCATGCTGTGACCTCAGCCATCAGGATTGGTGAGGAAAAAGGAAGCCAGAGCCTGAAAGAAGCTGAGGCCAGGAACCAGATTCCAGAGTAGGAAGCCTGGTCCAGTGGATTATGGACCCTGACCTTGGTCAGGCTCAGCGTTGGGCAGATCAGTGACAAGAGGCCAGAAGGTGGGTGACTGTTTGTTGGTATTAGAGTGGTAAAATTCTAGATACTCTGCATTGACTAAAACATTCCATCCAGGGCCTGGATGTCCAGGAAATAGCATCCAAGTCTATGGGTAAAGAGGGGGCTTTGGACAGAGCATCAACACTGTGAGGAAGAAATATGCTTTTTGGTCAATAAGTCATACAGGTTAGACCCACGTATGGCTGCAGGTGGCAAGAAAGTCACAATGGACACAAATTTGTCCCAGGATTCTCTCCCAGCCCCAGGTGTTACAGCCTATATAGTAAGAGAAATTCCAGACACCTTTCCCATTATACCACCCCTCCCTCTCCTGCCCCTATGTTTTGCCTCTAGCCCAAGGTCCACTCCCACCCCTACTCCAAACACTTGGTGGCACTGAGGTGGTCCAGGTCAGGATTAGCTTCAGGCCTCTAGGAGTCTCAATCCTAGCCGCACGGTGGAATAATTTAGAGAGCTCTGAAATATCCCCAAGAACCAGGCCATACCCCAGCCCAATTGAGTCAGGATGTCTGGGGATAGGATCCAGTCATCAATATATATTTTTTAATTTTTCTAATGTTTATTTATTTTTAAGAGAGAGCATGAGCAGGGGAGGGAGAGAGAGAGAAGAGAGAGAGAGAGAGAGCTGTCAGCACAGAACCTGATGCAGGGCTCAGATTCACAAACCACGAGATCATGACCTGAGCCAAAGTCAGATGCTCAACTGAGCCGCCGAGGTGCCCCGCCATCAATAATTTTTTAAAGCCCCCTCACCAAATGAGTGGAATGTGCAGCTAAAGTCAGGACCATGGGTAAAGGTAAGCATATAGCAGAGTGGTTAAGAACAGGGGCTCTGCAAGTAGACAGATCTGAATTCGAATTTAAGCTCTACCACTGACTTGGCTGTGTCTCACTGGGAAGATTACCCAGTCTTGTCAAAGCTCAGTTTCCTTATCTGCAAAATATGGCCTCCACAATTGTTGTGAGGATGAAATGAAAAAAACACATGCGAAGATCTTGGCATAGTACACAGTAAGTGCCAATGAAGGCTTGCTATTATCATTGTTAATTCAAGCAGAGGCTGACACATAGGTCAAAAGCCATCCCTCTGCATCCAAAGGCTTGTAAACTTGGGTTACAGGTTGGCAATGTCATTGGCTGCCAATGATGGAGGCATAAAGTATCAGAACTGAGACATTAGAAACCATCAGATCCCATCCTCTCATGTTACATAAATGGAAACTAAGTTGCAGGAGGAGAGGCTAGAAACTTGCCCTTTTGACTTTCTGGCCCATATGTGTGCTCAGGTTAACATGTATTTATCTCCTATGTAGATAAACACACAGTAGGGCACCTACTATGTACCAGGTGCTGTGTTGGCATGGAAGGAACACAGAGGTGCAGATGGCAGAATCCCTGCTCTCAGAGGGCTCAGAGCCGGCACGTCAATCTGTTATTCACAAAGGGTGGGGAGTGCTCAATTCCATCTGGACATAAAAGTTATACCACTTGAAGACCTCTAGAGAAGGCTTTCACCGGCAGAGGTGGGCCATGGAGAAGACATTCCATGTAAAGTAGAAGACAAGGGTAAAGACATTGAAGGTTTTGGAGCAGAGGTTACCCTTTCTAATCTTTAGAAAGAATAATCTAGCTTCTGTGTGGAGGAAGGAGAAAAAAGTAAAAACAGGGAGGCATGTTGGGGATAGTTGCAATGGCTCAGGGGGCAATTTGATGGGGTTATGATTTCATTCTTCTGTTTCTTTCCCACCCCTCTCCGCTGATAACTCACCTCATTATGCACTGAGAACACTGCCATGAGACAGGAACTTTTTTTATCCCCACAATTCCACAGCCCCATTGTTCCTTCCCCTCCGGCAGCCCCTCAACCCCATCACAATGGAGGACGAGGCCTTTCTCCTGTCTCAGACCAGCTCTCCAAACTGTCCTCCAGAGACCACCCTTCTCACCTTCCCAAGGCTTTTTTGTGTAACACCTTCTAATCTCTGACTCACTCCCTTTAACAAAGACTCAAGTTCAGTGTCTTTTGTCTTAACAAAAAAAAAAGGGGGGGGGGAGAAGAGGGGAGGGAAGAGAAGGGAAAAGAAAAAAATGTTTAAAGACACGACTTTTCCTTTGATCCACAACTCCCTCCAACTATGACACCATTTCTATGCTTTCTTTCACAAGGAAATTTCTCAAAAGTTATCTATATATATTCAGTCTCTGCTTCCTCAACTTTCATTCATCTGTCACCCCCTGCGTTCTAGCTTCTACCCTCACCCCTCCACTAAAATCACCATTGTCAAGATCACCAACAACTGCCAGATTGCCAAATTCAGCAGACACTTCTAAGAGCTGATATCATGAGAAGCCAGTGTAGTGGTTACGACAGATTTTCTGGAGCCAGCCTGCCAAAGTTTGAACCTCAGATCTACCACTAATCATCTGTGCGACTGTGACCTTGAGAAAGATACTTAACCTCTCTGGGACTCAATTTCCTAATCTGTAAAGTAGAGGTAATACCTGTCACGTACATTCATACAGTGCTTGACACACACAGGCGCTCCATACTGGTGGCTTCTATCTGACTTGATTTCTCGGCAGACTTCACCAGTGTCAATCAACTTCCTCCTGTAAAATGTGTCTTCTCTCAACCCTGTAACCATACACTCTCCTGGTTTTCTCTACCACCCCAATGGTCCCTCTGCTCACTCCTTGTCTATCTAACCTGTAAGTGCTGAAATTCCTGAGACACATTCTGGGCTCTCTCTTCTCCTCTTTTCACTCTCTCCCTAGGTGACTGCATCCATTCCCATGACTTCAAGTGCCATTCATATGCTTGTGACTCTGAAATGTGCACGTCTATCCCAATGTCTTTGATCTCCAGCCTCATTTAACCAACTACCTACTTGGTATCTTCACCTGAATGCTTAAAGAAAAACCCAAATTCAACATCCAAAGGAAAAATCTGAATTCACCATGCAACAGGTTCCTCCCCCAGTCTTTCCATCTCAGTAAGTGGCACCATTTACTAGTTGCTCAGGCCCAAACCCCAGGAGTTAGCTTTAATTCTTTCCTTTCCCTTACACACCACATTCAATCTATCAATAGGTTCTGTTCTACCCAGAGCATATCTTGTCCATTCATGTCTCTGCACCTGCCCCACCATCACCATCACCATCTTCTCTCTCATGGACCACAGCACAGACCTCTTCTCCACCATCCTGCTTCTTCTCTCACCCTTCTGCCATCTGGTCTCCTCACAATGGCCAGAGTAATTGTTTTATGAAATGTATATCAGACTATGTCGCTCCCTAAATGAAAATCTTGCAGTGGTTTTGGACTGTGCTTAGACTAAAATCCAAACTTCTTACTTTGGCTTACAATGCCCCTGATGATGTGGCCCCTGCCTTCCTTTCTGATCACATCTTGTCCCACTGGCCTCCTTATTCTCCCCAGTTCACAAGCATATAAATGGCACTGGCATCCTTTCTACTTCTTAGTACACTTGAGTTCTTTCTGGCCTCAGAATCTTTGCAGTTGTTGTTCCCTCTGCTTGGAAACTTTACTCAGTGGCTCTTCACATTGCTGGCTCTTTTTCAGCCTTCAGGCCTTAGCCTAAACAGTGCCTCCTTCAAAAGGCCTTCCTTGAACACCACATGTAAAATAGGTCCCCCCTGTTGTTTTTGATCACGGGCCATCTAAATACTCCCTTAATTTCTCTTTATGTATTTATCTGCTTCTTCACTGTTTCCCTCGCTGGAATGTAAATGTCATGAGGGCAGACACCTTGACTGTCTTGTTTACCAGGTATCCCCCAGAGTCTGACACAGTGACTGTCACAAAGAAGTCAATAGTTTCTGAATGAATGGATAAAGTAAGCAAAACAGAAAGTGGGGCTGGAAAGAAGGGGACAAACTGGAGAGATATCGAGGAAGTAGACATGATAAGACTTGGTGATGGGTTGAATATGGGGGAAGAAGAAATAAGGCAGTGATGATTCACAGGTTTCTGGCTTTATTAACTGAGCGGATAGTTAGTTGTGCCATTTATGAAACTGAACAGTATGGGAAGGGGCCAGCTTGGGGGGAGGGGGGAATGATGACTTCAGTTTGATACATTGAGTTCAAGGTCCCTATCTGACATAAAATGAACATACCCAGTAAATACATTGGGACCTGAGTTTGGAACTGAGTGAATGATCAGGGCTAGAGATAAATAAGGGGACATGATCAGAATGGCTGAAAGCAGGAGAGTAGATCTCAATGCTCTGGAGAGAGCATAGAGAGAGAAGACCAAAGACAAAAGCTAGACCAAAACTGACACACGCATGGCACAAGAAGAGAGTAAAGGAGCTGCGATAGGCAAGAGACCTGGAGCCATTCAGGGTCTCCAAAGCCAAGGGAAGAGAGAATGTCAAACTGGAAGACACATGTGGCAGGGTCAGATGTGAGGGTGGAAAAAGGCCACTCAATTTGGTGATAAGCAAGTCATTGGTGACCTTTAAAAGAGCAATTTCAGGCAGAGGGAGGAGGACATGATGCAGTAGACTGAGGAGAGAGTGGGAGGTGAGGAAGCAGAGACAGTGAGAGTAGACAATGCTTCCAAGTTTGGCTGAGAAACGAAGGCAAGAGAGAAGATGATAGCTTAAGAGGGAGGAAGGGTCAAGGGAGGGTTTCTTTGAAGGATGGGGGGAGAGCTGAAAATCCTTGAAGGCTAAGGAGGAAACAGCACTCAAAGGGGGGGGGGAGAAATGGAGATACAAGAGAAAGGGAATAATTGATGGAGTTAGAGGTTAGGTATGGAGAGGAGGATAGACATGTCTTCCTAGGAGACAAAAGGGAGGGGGAGGAAGAAAGGGAGGTACGGAAGGACCGAGGTTAAGGAAAAAGAGAGACTGGGAGGGGAAGAGGGGGTACAGAGAAATTCTGAAACGGACAGCCTTTATCTTAGTAAAATTGGGAGCCAAGTATTAGGAAGGGTGTAGCCGTGAGGTTGGAATGTAAGAAAAGTGGAAGATGCGAATGGCAGTCCCCATGGGATGAGTCAAAAGACTGTGGAGCAGCAGGAGCAGCAAGGACCTCCTGTTGAGGCTGGCAAACTTATAAACTGGCCAGAGCTAGGGACAGAAGAAGGCAGGAATAACAAAGCTTAAATAGCTTCAACTCATGAAGGTCATGGCTGGCACCAGGGTCTAGAGTAGACAAAGCAGGGAGGTGAGGAGGGCTTGAAGAGGACCGAGGGCTGGAAGAATGGAGTAGGAGATGAGGATGAGGGACTAAAGTGCTCAGGAGTGGAGGGACCAATTCTTTTTTCTCATTTATTCAACAAATAATTACTTAGCTCAGTACCAAGTGCTGCAATGAAGACCAGGATTAGGAGGAATAAAGGAGCCAGTCATCTGAGGGATAGGGGTAGAGGAGATCAAGATTGGAAATTTTGGAGCTGGAGCCCAACCCAAGTAATGGCAATGCTCCAGATGTGGCCAAGCCACATATTCAATAGAGAGGACATGTGGATGATGTCATGGAGGTAGGATGGATGGGGGTCAGCCTGAGGAGATGTCCATGAGGATGCTAAAGTCAGTAGGGAAGATAGAAGGGGCTAAGCTGGAGAGAAAGGCCTGGTGTTGTGGGAACTGAAGACCAGCTAATATTCTGATAGGCAGTGGGGCTGACAAAGTGGAGAGGGGCTTCTAGTCAATAGCATGGATTTCTATGGAAGAAGGGGAATTGGAATTATGCACGGGAGCCTTGAGCCATAAACAGCAATTGCACGGCAAACTTGAGCTATATCTCTCTCCCTACTGCTCCCAGAAGCCAATCGGGGCAAAGGGAAAGCAGGGCATTCATTGGACAGAGTTGCTAAAGGCAGATACTGTGTTTCAGTCCTGATATGAGGGTAAAGGGAAAATGTTTTTGGACAAAATACGGATACTGGTGACCTCGTTTCCAACACAACAGGCTTTTGTGGAGAACACTCAGGCTGGTGAAAAGATGAGGTCAGACTTGGGAGAGAAGGATGAGGGACCGAGGTGGCACCTATGAGAGCCATTTGTCCTTGGACCAGTCCTATGGGAGCACGACCACGGAAGCTTGTCTAACCTCTTCCCAGCAAAGCCAACAGAGACATCAGAGAGCAAAGCTGCCTGGGTCCCAGGGACTGACCAGCACAAAGCATGTCAAGCTTCCCAGCTTTTCCTGGAGTTTTCTCAGCTGGACCAGCCACTCCATTTCCTTTGTCAAGAGGTTGGCTCTAATTTCTCCCAAGCAGAACTGAAGTCAGGTCTTTGGTGGCATCCACAGAGCACCATACTGGCACAAAAAAAGTTTAAGCAGGCCTGTGTGAGTTCTTTCCTTGCTCTGTTCTCTGAACCTCTTCAGTTCCTGCACATGAAAAATCAGTGTAAGAAGGCTTTCCTCACAAGACGGTTGTGATGATTAACTGAGAGAATGCTCCAAGAAGTCTTTGTAAACCATCAGTCACTACAGACATGTCAGATGAGAGAATCTCATTACCCCTGGGAGGAGGGATGTGGCCTCAGGACACTGCTGAAGGCCAGCAGACCCATCACCTTGTCTGCCTATCCAGTGGCCCACCTCCCCATTTGTCAGTACTAGAAGCTTGTATCCGAGCACCCATGCCAAGCTGGGAACCTGATGCTCCTGGAAGGTAGTAGTCCAGTGGAGAAAGGGGAAAGAAGCCAGAATGCTGAGGAGAGGGAAGCACGGGGAAGATCCATGAGGATGCGTTCATCTGGCTGTCATCTAACCAAGCTCCCTGGGGACTCCAGGACCTGTATGATTCTTATTTCTTGCCTTTTGGGTGGTTGGGGGCTTTAGGTTGGCCAAGTGGATGCTGAGCAGGAAGCCCAAAAAATCAGCCTCAGCTGAGGGTGATTGCTACAGAGGACCTTAAGGGACCTAGAGAATGAGGTGGGAGAAGCACTAGAAAGAGCAGGGGAGTGGTCTGCAGCCCCAGGTTGATTCTGCCTGGGAGGGAGGGAATGTGAGTGAAACAGCTGAGCTGGAAATTGGGGAAATCAAACATAAACCACCTCAATAAACCTGTCAAGGCCAACAAACTCCCTCTTTTGTTCCCATTGCCTGACCTGTACTTGGCTTCTAAAGGGGCAGCAAATTAACTCTGGTGTTTAGGTGAGGCCTCTGGCGCCACTCTGCCTGAGTTGGAATCTCAGCTCTGACACTTAATAGCTGTGAGACCTTGGATAGGTAGGTTAACTACTCCATGCCTCAATTTCCTCATCTGTAAAATGGGGTGTTGTGAGATTAAATGACTTAACATTGGTAAAACATAATGGTGTCTGGCATACAGTCAGTACTCAGTGTTTCTAGAACAGTAAAGTCTGGGCAGCAGAGGTTCTATGGAAAAGGCATTAAACTTGGGTTCTGACAGAACTGGGCATAAACCCTTAATTTCTGGCTTGACTTCTCTAAGCCTCAGATTCCTCACCTTTTTTTTTTTAACATTTTGAGGTTTATTTATTTATTTTGAGGGGGTAGGGCGGAGAAAGAGGGAGAGAGAGAATCCCAAGCAGGCTCCTTACTGCCAGCGCAGAGCCCAATGCAGCACTAGATCCCACAAAAGGTGAGATCAGGACCTGAGCTGAAACCAAGAGTCAGATGCTCAACCGAGCCACCCTGTCACCCCAGATCCCTCATCTATATTTATTTTTTTAATGTTTATTTACTTGGGAGAGAGAGGTGGGAAGGAGCACACACACACACACACACACACACTCACACACACACACACACACACACACACACACACACAACCAGAAGCAGGCTCCAGGCTAAGAGCTGTCAGCACAGAGCCCAATGCGGGGCTTGAACCCACAAACTAGGAGATAACCTAAGGTGAAGTTGGATGCTCAACTGACTGAACCACTCTGGCAACCCCAAATTCCTCATCTTTAAGGGGAGTGGTGGAATAACTCATAGCCCACCGGATGGTCTATAGATTAGATGAAGAAATATCTGGGATTGTGTCTGGCTATCCCTAGAACATAGTCAGTGCTCAATAAATGACAGCCTTCTGAAACCTCCCAAACACTCAGCATCATTTCCCATAGACTACCCCTAAATGACTGAATAGTCATCCGGACAGTGCAGAATCCCCTTCAGATACTGAAGCCTGCCTGGTACTCATCTTTGTTGGGGTTAGGACAATCCAAGGGCCTGACACTTTCCTACAAGAGTTTCCTACTTTATGCATCTTAGAGAAACAATGCTTCCTAAACCCTAGAGTCTATCAGAATCACCTGGAGACCTTGTTAAAACACAGATTGCTAGGCCCCACCCCTAGATTTTCTGATTCAGTAGGACTGCATGGGGCCTGAGAATTTGAATTTCTAACAAGAACCAGGGGTGCTGATGCTACTGGTCTGGAGAGCACACTTTGAGAACCCCTGCCTTAGAGTAGCAACTATAATGTGTATGTGAAATTCCTAGGGAGGATGTGTGACTGTGGACTCTGACTGAGTGGATCTGGGTGGAGCCTGAGATTCTGGATTTCCAAGAAGCTCCAGATGCTGCTGCTGCTCCACCCACCACACTTTGGGTAGCAAGGCTTAGAGAAGTGGTTGACGGTTGATTACCAGCCCTTCCCAACCAACAGGTTGGCAGTTTAGCAGAGGTAAATGGACCAAAGGAGGGGAGTGCAGGGCTCAGGGACCAAAAGTTCAGCAAAAGGGCAGTATCAGAGAAGAGGCAAGACTGTAATACTTTGCTGGTGAAGTGAAGACAACAGCGAGAGCAAGAGGACTGGATTCCAAGAATGGCAGGCAGCCTGTGTGCATTTAAGGCATTAACAGCAGTGTGCACGTGTCTCTGCATGCACATGAGAGGGAAAGCAAAAAATCTGAAAGAATATGATATATTTTTTCAAGCATCAAAGTAGTATCTTGGGAAAAATCGAAACTTTGTTGGACTTCCTTACATGTATTTTATGGGTTAGTATTGTTTTTAATTTTAATTATATATGGCCAGCGGGGGGCAGGGGTTGTGCAGTCTGTTTAGAGCTTTAGGCCTCTAAAGGTCTTAAAACCCAACCCTGGTGGCCACTGAAGTCTTTGTCCCTGGGCTTTGGGGCCTGAGGTTGTGGCCAAGTACGTGTTCTGCTAGCTCTCCTCCTTTTCCCCTAGGATCTGCAGAGGAGATTCAATTTTCTAGATGATATACACGATGACCTACAAAAATAATAAGGGTCCGAAGGTCTGGAGGGGCATAAGTGTCATGGGATCGAGGAACAAAGGAAGGGCACATGTCTTCCATGTGCCCCAATCAGCACATATACACACCAGCGGTGGTTGCTCATCTTCACTGTGAAGAGTACCCTAGGTCCTCCCAAAGGCAAAGAGGCCCAGGATTCAAAGTCACACAAATCTGCATGCGAAGCCCAGCTCTACCTCTTCTTAGCTATGTGATCCAGGACAAACGAGATTTCCCTTGGTTTCTTCATCTGCAAAATGGGAATAAAAATTAAATGAGTTACTATAAATGAAGTGCTGAGAATAATCCTTGACATAGTGCACTCTCCAAAACAGTGGTTACTATAATGATCTAGTAGTTGTCAGTAGAAACAGAGATGAGTTTGGGCAATGGGAAACAACTCTTCGAGACAAAGAGGCACATATGAGAGGTGGGTTGTATTCAAGATGTGTCTGAAGGAGCCCACCAAGATTCCTCAGGGCCACCTCCCACTGCCCAGTCCTGACAAGTCATGCAGAGGCCAATGAAGACTATCAGACAAAACCCAGAATGAGTTCTAAGTGGCCTGGAAACCTTGATTATGGAACTGAAAACCTTGGGAACATGGGGACTATTTTTACCTCTTTTGTAAAGTTGGAAGTCATCCCTTGTTAAAACAGAACACCCACGGGGGTTTGAAGTTTGGCATTCCCTCTTCTGACTTGCTGCCAGCATCAGGCCCCCTTGGTTACCATGAGCCTCTTAACTGGCAGAGGGGAAGTTGAGGCGAGTGGCTTCTCTGGACCTATTTCTGGCCCACAAGAAGGACCTGATTGGTTGGGTAGGAGGAGGTGCTGGGTCCTATAGGAGGAAGTGAGCAGGTAGCACATGACTGGATCCCACTGTGGCAGAGGGCTAGGCATGGGTATGGACCCAGGGCACTGCAAACACAGAGCTCAGAGAGGCCAGAGAAAAGGTTGAGGGACAGTGCCACAGGGAGGAAAGAGGTGATTCCAAGACTCTACAGAGAATTAGAGGTTTGTGTGTGGCCTGAAAGAGAGGGGAAAACCAAAATGGAAGCAGGTATATTTTTTAAGAACAAGGAAGAAGAGACTCATAAACCAGTGTGAAAGCAGTGAGCCTATAAGAATAGTATCTGACGCACTAGTCAACACCAAAATGCTACTATAGATCCAAAGTGCCAAGGCCTTCCTTTTTCAAAAGAGCACATCTGTATTTAGATATCCTTGGAAGCCCTGAATCAGCTGAACCTTTCCCAATGCCCACAAGGGCAATGATGTTGGCTGCAAGGATGGTTTCAGAGTGTGATAAGAGGTGGCCTCCAGTCTCTGTCTCCACTCTACCTATGCCAGCCTACCTAGGCCAGTGAGTCTGCCTTAATATCACTAGGAAACTCTTTTTCCACCTTCTTCAGGCTCTGAAAGATCTATTCTCCGAAGCACAGAATTTGCAGAGTGACAATTCACTTGTCTTCCTAGTTTTATTGTATAGACATCCTGGGCTGCCAACTGAAGCTTCTGGCCAGCATGAAATTGGCCAAGACCAATCGGTCATTGGCATGACAGCCCAAACCCAGTACAGACGTTCTGGAGTAATATGGCTGACTTTCAGATGGGCCCCCAACTATTCTTTTCATGGACACTGGCTTGGGATGGGGAACCATGGGCCTTGCCCCAAAACTTCATGTCCTGGAAAAGGCCAGTGACTGATGCAAGGGGACACCAGATTACAGGGGAGAAAAGCCGGGACTTGGGCCTTCTGTCTCTGTCTCCTAGCTATGTTACTGGATTGCCTCAAAGTTTCTCAAACCTTTCTTCAAGTGTGCACGCAGTGCCTATTAAATCAGTCTTCTTGGCCTGGCCAAAGCCCTTCCCCCAAGCCCTACATCCTGCATCGTAGACTCCCTCCCCTCCAGCTTCAGGGCCTAATCCCAAGTGTCCTTTTAACATCTGCACCCCGCCTCCCTCCCCTAGCCTGTTCTCCAAAGGAATGGGCCTCCCTCTGCCTTCCCATCTCCTGCTTCCCACCCTCCTCACCCCCAGCCCTATAGAGTGTCATAAATTCTAACGAAACCCCATCAGGGGAAGAAAAGAAGCAAAAAGTGCCTAATTGGCAGGGGCCTCGAAGCTCTTGGTCCCTGTGGTGGAATTGATAAGGTTCCTGGGAAGCAGTAGGGGTTTAGAGAGAGAAGGGGGAGGCTGGGGGCCTGCCTGCCAAATGTAGCCAATTAATGTCAGTGCTGCCTTTCATGCCAGCCAATTAAGTCCCACATACTTGTCACCAGCCCTGGGAAGGGGGGCAGGGAGGGCGGGGCAGGGGGTTTCAAGGGATCAACTAATTTCCCTG